>CM022492.1:1894971-1906370 GCA_011952105.1 Coreoperca whiteheadi | reverse complement strand
TTTTTTTTTTATAAAAAAAAAAAAAAAGCAAAATGCTTTATTTTGTTGGGGGGGGGTGGTTTGGGTGACTATGGGGGTTGTTTATTTTTATTTTTTATATTTATTTATTTTTTTATAAGAGACAAAAACAACCCCCCCCGAAAAAATGCAGCATTTTGCTTTTTTTTTTTTTTTTTTTTTTTAAAACTCTGTGCCGTTTTAATCCGAATCCTCGGTTAAGTCCTTTCAAGTGGCGTGGAGCTGCTGCTGCAGGTTTCTTGGAATTGGCAGCGAACATGAACTGCCGCACCGCAGTTGTAAGATGCCTTGTCGGAAGTAAGGACACATTTTGACAGATGTCTGCGAGTTCAAGGAGATAGTTTGAAGAGGTGGTTTTTCCAGCACATTGTAGATACATCCATTATCTTTGTGATGAGCTACATGTTGAGTTATCACAGGCATCTCTATGGGGCCTCTGTCTCACCACCAAAAGCTGCTTACTGTGCCATTTGGAACCATGAGGCTCATTTGATTCAGTGAGTGATTGATTGGGTGATTGATAGCGCGCTCCTTACCCTCCTCCTAACCTGTCGTTGCCCACCCTTTCTTTTTACCTCTTGGTTCCACCAGCTCACCTGTCCCAATAGTTGACACCCATTTCTTCCATCTGTGTGCGCAGGAGCTGGTCTGACTGGCAGCCCACCTAGACCCATCCATTCATTCGTTCACACACCCCGCTCCCCCTCCATCCTGCCATCACTCCACGCCCTTAATTGAATCCTTTCAATATATTCCCCGCAGCTCGATGGGAAGGGTCACTTGTTTCTGATTGCCTCACCACACGCCGGGCGTTAAGGACTTTCTTTATCAGGCGGCCAAGCTGTCAAGGTGTAATGAAGTGTGTGTGTGTGTGTGGGTGGTCTGAGTTAGGCCTGCCTGTCCAGCTGTCTGAGTAGAGTTTGAAGGGTGAAGCCTGGGCTGCAGATTTGCAGGAAGAAGCTGTTTTCTTAGCATTCACTTTGTCCGCAAACTAGTGTTAGATCAATACAGAAGTTTGCCACTACTGGCTTTTTATTAAAAATCTGATATTGCCTAGTCAGTGTTGTCAAGATGATGAGTATTATACAGTTTCCATTGTTGCATATTTTTATGGGCCGTTGCTGCTGAACTGGTTGTCTGCAAATTGTTTTGTTTCCAATGTGGCATATATATATTTCCTTCCAAATACTCTTCCAAAAGAGTAAACATGCATTGCTAAATTGTTATTTTTGTATTTATCAGATTATGATTGATGTATCAGATTAAGTCATTTTTATTCGCCATTAATTAAAAGTGAATATTCACATAATAGCCTGGCACGTGGCCAGCACAGACAAATATAAGCTGGCGGCTTATAAAGGCAGGGCATACATAGACATCATACAGGCAGACAGCAGCCCCCCACCCCTTGATTTTTCTTGACTTGTGTGGAGGTGAGTAGAGATGAACAAAAGACTAAGCTACCAGGGCCTCGAGTTTACAGCTGATTAGCCAAAAAACAAATATGGTTAACTTGTGTCTTGCTAACATGCATGAATCATGAGCTACTAGCTAATGTAATAACTTTAATAATAATAAAGTTTAGCTGAGGCAATATATCATGGCCATACAGGCTTCTGTACTGTACTCAATGGAGACACTACAGGGGAATACAGTCAATTTTGTGTCTAATAACGTCATCACAATCGCCACATGGATATGCAAGTTAGGAGTTAATTAATTAAAATGCACAAATTTGCATACATTTGACAAGGCACTGCAGGTGAACAAAAAAAACCAAAGCACATCGCCGCGGAACTTCCCCAGTTAATGACCTACATCAGGAGTCTTTTCCCCAGAACTCTCATGTTTAAATATGCAGATGAGCTTGTTTTGGTTAATTTAGAAGAAATCTACGGAGGGTAGTAGGCTTAAAACAAACACCATCTAAATGTACATTTTGGAAGTTCTCTTTCCATTAGAGTAAAAGAAGACATGGAAGCACAATAGACCAAAATCTCAAAATTGACCACTACATGAAAAAAGTGTCCTGCCTCAAACAGTGACTTCATAACTTTGAGCGTAGGCTCCTCATCTAATAACTATCAATTCCATTAGTTTATTGTATGCTGATAGATCTATCTATCTACATACTTGAAACTAGTAGCATAGAAAACATGCACATTGTGGCATAGTTTCCTTTTCTGTTGCCTGCTCTTGTGTTAAACCTAGTGAATATTAAAGAAGACCATGTTCTCTGTGTGAACGGATTATTTTGAAAGACATCTGGTGAGAATGAAACAATCGCGTGAGTGTGTGAGGGAATTAAAATACATTGGTAAGCAAGTCAGAGTTGTGTTAATATATTTAATCTCAAAATGTTTTAAATAAATAATTATGAGAAGTGCCCTTTTTTTTCACCTGAGCTCCTGCCCGCCAGAATGTCTGTGCACATCCCTGGGTACAATCAACAGTTTACATGATAAATCCAATGTAATGTCTATTTGCACAGCACTCAATACAGCATATCAATCCAACAACTGAGTCATGTCATACTCACCCCTCTGCGACTCACTTTTTTCTTTAAAACAGAAATAATGTGTCCACTTAGTTATTAATTCCAATTGCTTCTAGTTGCTTGCCGTTTTTTGCAGCACTGCTGCCATCAGTGATTTAAGGCTTTTAATGTGAAGTGTTGAGTTTCACTGACAGTAATAAATGTAATGTAATGTAGCTTAATAGCGATTTTTTTTTTTTAAAACATAGAAAATGGAAGCGACTGAATTTAATTAAAACGTTATTTGTATCAGAGAAGAAAAAGTGAGAGCAGCAGTGTAGTGAGACATGACTGTGTTGTTCTGATAGAATTAGTGCTGTGTTATGCTGAATTTAACAAGACAGCTGGGAAACATGGAGGAAATGTTAATTTAGCATCAACAGCAAAGAAAAACAGGAGCAGATCAGTAACCTGGACGGATTTTAATTAAAACATGATCAAATGCACTTAAATATAAAACAGGATAAATCAGAACTAAACACCTGTCTGAAATATGAGCCTATTTGAAAGAAAGTCCTGGTTCTATTGGATAATTGAGTCCTGTGACTGTTTATCAAAGCCTGATATATCGTATTCATCTGTGCCATAGAGCTCCATTGTTGTCCAAAAATGATTAAAAGCACATCAGTGAGCCGTTGTGACATATTCCTTCATTACCATGAACACACAAGGACCTTTTATTTATTCAGATTTTTGGGAAAAGACAATGTACAATAATAACGAATTTAACACAATCCACAGCCATTAACAGCCAAAAAACAATGAGACCAAAAGTACAACAGGACAAATGCAAGGGCAAATAAAATAAAGAAATGTAAAACCTCCCTCCCTCACCCCACCCCTGGACCAATGGCCAGGTAAGATGGCTAGGTCCTTCAATTTTTTCAGCTGCCGACACCCAGAAACCAATATTGGACTTCTTAACTCCGATCGAATCCACTCCTCACCGAGAACTTTTCAGGGTGTTTCAACCTTGTAGCAACCAATTTCTTAGCCACAGCAAAAATAGCTATGTTCTGGTACTCAGGAGCCGGCAACCGAGATAAATAATTTAGTAGTAAAGCAGTAACAGATATGGGCATTGTCAAGGAGGATATATCTGAGGAGAGGAGACCCCGTTCCAAAAACGAGCAACATGCGGGCATTCCCAGAACATGTGGAGGAATGTACAAGGAATGTTCCCCCAGGGAACAGAGGGGACATCGGGAACCGGGCAGGAGACCCATCAAATGCAGCCCTCTGGGAGTAAAGTAGGTTCTGTGAATATAGTTAGATGGATTTGTTGGTGATCGGGACTACGAGAGGCCAACAGAACATTAGCCCAGACCGAATCCTAATCAAAAGCAGGTCCAAAGTCTATCTAAGGGAAGGTCCTTATAAGAGGACTCAAGTAGGTAAGTATAAAAAGAGCAGAGACAAGGCCCCTGGAATAGCTCCTCTATTAATTAAGAGTTTGTAAAATGGGTGTTGTTTTAATGGCTGATCCCAGGGGACCTCATAAGCTCTAGGGGCCGCCCTGAGTTGCAAAGACAATAAGAAAAAAGTGCCTGGGAGGTCATTACAGCTTTTCAGATCCTGGGTGGAGCAGAGACCGGTGTCATTGTAAATATCCCCTAAGGTGTGAACACTTTTTTCCCCCCATTGGGAAAAACTAATAAGCCTCTGTCCTATGAGTTGTTGTTTTTGTTAAATATCATGGAGTTTGACGCGCCATGGGCATTGAATAGTGCATGATTTCTGGGCGTTGCGCCAAGTCTGAATTACATGTGCAATAAGAGTGCCAAACAGCAACTGACATTGTTGAGAACTGATTAGAGACTTATTTCATTTTGTTTTTGTTTTGGACCTGGGCAAACAGAGGAGGTTGTTTGGGCTGGACATGCGATCGGATCTCAATGTGGACTCTGGAGAGAAACACTAATACCAGATGTAAATATAATCAGTTTAAAATCATATTTAGGCCTAGGTACAATCTGGATACGAGATGCATTTTAATGCAAGCTGTAAATGGGGTCCATGAGAAATCTAAGGCTTTGCAAAATGTTTAGCTAGCTAGCAAACGGTTAACGGTTCCAACTGTATCATTCATTTATTTTGATTTGGGTTGGCAAGAATCTTTATATTGATTAAACTCTACATCAATACATCAATAAACTTGGATTTACTAAACGGAGATCAGACTGTGCCACAAAGCACTGCTTAATTTTAAATCTGCAGTGACTTATTTTAAACCTAGTTTTGCTAAACTCTGATTAGAACATTATGGCAATGACACCAAGATGTTACAAAATAACCACCCACGCCTCTACATGCACCAGATCATATAAACTATTTCACCAAGCTATTAGATCAATTATTTGATACTATTGTAATTGTACTAATTAACTGTTGAAAAAAACCAACACCATCTGCCTCTGGATGCAGTTTTACACATAGACAGTAGAAAACAGGGCAGCCCTGTGGCTTGGTGGCAGAACAGTTGCCTAACAATCGGAAGGTCAGCGGCCCAATCCCCCAGCCATGCGTCGAAGTATCCGTGAGCAAGATACTGAACCCCAAAAATGCTCCCGAAGCTGCGCCTTCAGTTTGTAAATGTTCTCGTATGTAAGTCACTTTGGGTAAATGACTAAATGTAAAATAAAACGTGGCGTGACATCACCCACAGGTTTCTGAAGTGCTGTTTGAAGCTCAATGTGGGCGACACCCAGTGGCTCCCGCCATCTTGGCAGTGCCTGACTCCGGCTAATCCAAAAACGGCAAAGACCTGGGGTTCAGTATATATGAGAAGTCCAAAGTCTTCCCTGAGGCAGGCCGAATGAGGCATGGTTGATGGCCACCTGAGAGGGCACCTGTCACTCAAAGTGGCTAGGTCCTTTAAGCCTTAATGTGATTTAAAATTCATGGGGGAAACTAGCTATAGAGACCCAAACCATGTACCATGCTGTAAACATGTTTATTTCTGCTGTAACTTTTTAACATGAGGGTCTATGGAGATTGACTCGCTTGTTGGAGCCAGACTCCAGTGGCCATTCAAAGAACTGCAGTTTTTGGCACTTCCGGCTGCCGCTTGGTTCTGCACCATCCGGACCACAATCTGATTTCCTGGAGAAGGCGATCCTTCATTTGTTGAGCTTCATGCATCACTGTGATTGGCTCAGCTGAAACTGAAACTTTGTAAGCGGTTTCTTAAATATTCAAATCTTTATAAGGAGCCATTGTGCTAAGCGCTGAGAGCCACAGACAGGGCAGGGAAGTCAGTACTGCGAGATGGACTTGGTTTTTCGTCTTTTTGTGGGATTTGCTGACAACAAGAAAACTTTAGAATAACATCAGGCTTATCCTTTAAAATACAGATGAACAAAAAGTTTACTCAGACAACACAAAGATGATGGCATGAAGTGAATTTGTCACATAGTATTGGCCATCAACAGCTGATATTTACCCTTTTATTCAGTGCACATACACACACACACACACACACACACACACAAGGAGATGTAATTTGACGGGTGTGTTACAAGAGGGTTTTACAACTTTTCATTGGGGCAGCCTGTGTGTCTATCTTGGTGTTTCATTGTGCCTGAATACATGAGACAATATGCCTATGTGTGTGCGTGTGTGTGTGTGTGTGTGTGTGTGTGTGTGTGTGTGTGTGTGTGTGTGCGTGTGTTGCACATCAGAATTCCATTCCCCTCTGATAGCTCTCTGATTGACTTCATCTGTCTCTCATCAAGCTTCTGTTAGCCCTGCTGCTCTGGACTCACACTACAAAGCTGTGTGTGTGTGTGTGAGTGTGTGTTCGTGTTTGTGTGTGCGCGCACCAACCTCATTAAATCATCACCAACAGCAAACCTCCACATCCCAAATCGCAGGCATGCCTCTGTGCCGCACCGTATCAGCTAACGAACACACCTCCTCATCTTAGGTTACATTATGGAGTCTCACTGCGATTGCTGACAACTCCTTCTGATTTATGAGGCAAAGAGGATGGAGTTTATTAGTTTACATCCTCACAGCTAAGAGTTCAAAGTCAAGACACCTTCCACCAAGCCAATGAAGACGCTTTATCTTTATTTATCTGTTGTGCAGCTCTCCTTTTGTTTTTTGTTTTTGTGTTTGCTTTGTACTGTGATTGCCTGTGACATTCTTCTTGTGTTTGCATCCTTGCTGCTGCAATACATACATTCACCAATCATCATCAAAGGATCTAGCATGGGCACTACTTACAGGCGGAGGCTGGGGTGGGTATTGTCTTTTAGTATACGTTGCCTCACCTCACCGATATCACGGTATATGGGTACCAATGATGTTCTGGGCCGTTTTAATCACCAGCTGCAGAGCCCTCCTGGGCCGTGCACATCTACTGCCAGTTTGCAATGTATCCAGTCAGGATGCTTTCTACTGGTCTTCTGCAAAAAGTTAACAAGAACTTGGCACGGGAATTTTGCCTTCTTAAGTTTCCTGAAGATAAACCGTTTCTGAGCTTTCTTTACCACGGTGGAGATGTGTGATGTCCATGACAGTTTCTCTCTGATGCTGATTCCCCGGAACCTAAAACTGTTCACTTGCTCCACCTCAGTTCCACTGACGTAGACACGGGTGTGTGTCTTCGTCTCCTTCTTTTTTTTTTTTTTGTAAAATCAATGATGAGCTCCTTGGTTTTGCTGACGTTGAGTAGTATGTTGTTCTCTGCGCACCACTCTGCAAGATTGTTGATTTCCTCGCGATACGAATTCTCATTGTCGTTTGAAATCCGACCGATGATGGCGTTGTCATCTGCAAACTTCACAACAGAGTTCTCTCCGTGTCGGGGGCTGCAGTCGTGGGTGTAGAGCGTGAACAGGAGGGGGCTGAGCACGCAGCCCTGGGGAACTCCAATGTTGAGCACTGGAGTGGAGGACAGAGCCAATCAATGCTTGGATTTTTCATGGAAGGACCAATCAGGTTCTTCACCTTGTGCTACCTCACTGGTCCGTGACTGGGGTTTAAAGCAACTGAAAAGTTGTTCCATTAGCTACCACACTAGACAGCTAGCTTTCTACAATAAACTACACAGCTCATGGTAATTTGTTTGCAAGAATGAATTGTATTATTAGTAAATTACTGTGACTACTTTAGATGTGACAGTAATTACGACACAAAGTTGTACTATGTCGGAATATGAGATAAATTCCGGTTTCTTATGGTTAGTTGCTGAACATTTTAGTAATCTGATGCTAACGCAACATGCTTGTAACTGGGCAGCTTCTAAGAAGAGCAGGCACAGGGAGGGTTACAAACAGAAAAAGAGTAGAGCAGAGAGAGAAAGAATCAGCAGAAAATGTCTGATTTGGCCAGTAAAACGTTATGAATCATAGTGTCAAATATAAAGTATAATTTCAAAAATCATAATACCATTAGTAATAAATACAAATTCATATTAATATCAAATCAAGGTAAACGTAAACTTGCTTCTTTTTCAAGAAAATAATTGCAGATTGATCCTAAGCTGAAAATGAGCTTTCAGTCTGCAATCTGTTGTTCTAGAAAATCCTATTTTACAAGACTAAGGCCGAAATGTGTCCGAAATCACTCCTATCATACGACTAACATTTGCTAATTAGTCCTAAACACAAAGTTCAGCTGAGGCTGATGGTAATGTTATTAGGTTTGCTACAATTTGTCCGATGATGGTGATGGCGGCTCTAAAGGTAAAGTCAGGGGATAACCTATGTCAGTAGGATTCTGGGGCCCGTGAATATCTCTGTACAACCTGTGACGTCATTTTATAGCTGTTAGATATTTCATTCTAGATCAACGTGGTACATATACAGTGTGTTATTTTAAAAGAGATCTTCACTGCACGTCAGTTTTGCTTCCTAGAATGTGAAGAATTTTAATTTGTGAAGCACTCGAAGTCCTTCACAAATTCATAAGACAGAACCTTATGATTCTGAGGTCACAAGCTGCCCTGTATGCTATGTAAAATACATAGCAATGCAGCCTAGCACTACTATGACTATTACTACAACAGTACACACACACACACACACACACACACACACTTGGCCTCTTGTGGATAGTGCAGTGAATCAGGTGGTAATCAGCAGGCCTAGTGGTTCCAGTTAAAACCAACCTCTGATTATATGTCAGCTTGCCCATGAATAACACGCCCATTAATCAACTTATCAGTTAATGAATGTTGCAATTAATTGATTTGCCAGAATGCAGATTTGGCTGCTGTGGCTTGGGATTAGAGTCAAGGATGAGTAAGAGTAACTCTTCTTAATACACCAGCCAACAAAGGGATAGAGGGTAAATAGAGAAAAAGAGAAGGAAGGAAGTTGTGATGTAGCAGAAAAGCTATCAGTACTAGATTAACAATTGACTCTGTATATGCCATGTGCTGCCTACCTCACAACCACAGCCACTAAACTCACACACACACACACAGTACAACCCTGTATACAAACACAAACATGGAGCCTGAGGGCAATAGGGGAAAAGCTGCTGAAATGGCTGTTTCTCCGCTCCCTGGAGGGTCTGTTACGGAAAGCCATTTTAGAAACTAAATAAAACAGGTCTGTTAATGTACCATATCTACAGTCAATGGCCTTGAATGTCTTGGAGAGGAAAGGTCACAGGGCAGCTTCAAGAAACAACAGGGGGGAGGGTGTGTGTTTCTGTGGTTTCTCTCACAGCGATTTGGAGCTTGGTTTAAGACCATCATAGTTTAGACATCTAGTGATTAGGATGCAGTATTTTACTACTACACGTTGGGGTTTGATCATAATCTGATGTAATGCTGGAGAGATTAATGTACATCTCCCAGCTGTCACTTGAGTATCCAGAAACTGGTAGACGTTTCTGGAGAAGTTTGAGCTGTATATTAACTTTTTATGTTTGGCCATGTTTGGACCCAAAGTGTGCCAGAATATAATTATTAACACCTTGTAGCAGTAGTTAGCGACCAGGGACACCAAACTCAAAATTGAAGTTAAGACAGAGTGATCGTCTTAGTGACCGCCTTAAAAAGCAACCTGGTACACCTTATAACTACCCAGTGTGTTCAGACAGACCGTCAGGAGATTATTTGTGTGAAGTGGTAATGCTGGATTTGAAGGCAATGGAAGGCTGTGCCCCGGCCAACATCGCTGCGTCAAAAAATGCTGCCTCCTGAGACCACACTGTTGGCACAGCAGGGCTCCCGCCACAGAGGGCACAGAACTCGAACCTGGCTCAACTTTTGCTGCAATGCAGCGCAGTGTCATCTGGCAGCGTTGACCATCAAAGGCATGCAAGCAAACATTCTGGTACATTACTTTTTAAAGTGCATTCCCTAATTCTACTGTTTAAGTATAATATGATTGTCGCCCAACCTTCCTGAGTTGTAAAATGCTGTCTCATAGTGTTATTAACCACTGTTAGGGTTGTTGGTGTCTGACTAGCCTTCTAATTAATAGATCTATTACTCAAAATTAACCTGCACTGTGATTCCATATTCTCACCAGTACCTGTAGCAACATGGCCACACCAGTGTGAACTGTTCTGTTTTTAAAGCAGTGTTATATTTTAGGACTGAACCCTACTAATCTTGGTGGCCTCCAACTCCATTGAAGTAAATGGGAAAACCTATTACGCTAAAGCAACCAGATAATGGACTCAAATGCAATACTTAATACAGGCGGTATAAAAAGTATTTTACTTAACAAGCAGGGTTTGGTACACAAATAGGGAGTCCAATAAGGCAGAGGGATCCGAAAACGCTAGGCTGAGAAGTCAAGTCAAGTCGAGGCAAACTCAAGTTCCACAGAGGAAAGGGTCAAAAACTCACTAGGAACACTGGTAGAAATAACGCTGGAACACTCACGAAGAAAAGTCAAGGCAAACTGGCAAGAGACAAAGGGAGCACACGCACTAAATACACAAGGGATTAAGGGTAATGAGGGGCAGGTGAGGCCAATCAGGGCAATCGTCGTGGGAGACGAGAGACGTAGGTGAGTACACCAAAATGAAACAGGAAATAATAACTCAGAACTGAAAACTGAGAAAAGCATAACTTAGACAGAGAACCGGAATTTCACAAAACCCCCCAACCTCATTCTTCAAATACTTCTCAGTACAGAAAAGAAATCTTCTTCATCTTCTCCACCAGAAGTTGGATGTCCTATTAGTTGTTTTAACTTATGTTTAGGTGGTGAGTTTGGAAATTGTCCCTTTACTGCAAACACACCCCACCTAACCTTCACTCATGTTCCCAATTTTGGATCATCTGGTTCTACTAGGCGGATCGGCGTTGGGGTGAAGAAAGAGCTGAGCTGCAAGGCGAAGCTCTCTATTTACTAGTCGATCTGTGTTCCTACTCTCACCTGTGGTCATGAGCTTTGGGTCATGACGGAAAGGACAAGATCCCGGATACAGGCGGCCGAAATGAGTCTCCTCTGCAGGGTGGCTGGCCGCTCCCTTAGAGATAGGGTGAGGAGCTCGGTCACTCAGGAGGAGCTCAGAGTAAAACCACCTAGCTCTAGATATCCTGCAGGCAGGCATGCGTTCCGACATGTTGGTGTGTGCTTTGTGGGTCTCGTCGCGTTGAGGTGGAGATAACAGCGTGTTAGTGATGGAACTGTGCGTGCCTGAGAGTCTATCTCAGCTAAAACGATGATTAAGGGGCCTTGCCCTTTAAATAGACAATCCTGTTGACCTAATTTAGAGTCGCAATCAATCCAGCACTCGCCACATTCATTGAGACGCAAAGCATTGATTTTCTCTTTTCTGCCGTCTCTGTCTGCACACAGCAGGGGGGAGGGGGGGGGGGCTTGCTCTTGTAAACGCCTCGAGGTGGATAAGAGAGAGGAGTTCAACCCTG
>CM022492.1:1877363-1887838 GCA_011952105.1 Coreoperca whiteheadi | reverse complement strand
CCACCACGTGCTTGTCCGCTGAGAGCCGACAATACAGCGGTGGTCTCCTACTTAAATCGACAAGGCGGCCTGAGGTCGTGCCCTCTGTGCAGACAGGGGCCCAGCTGCTGCTCGTGGTCCCGTTCTGGCCAGCCAGAATCTGGTTCTCGGGCCTGGTAGTCCTCCTGGACGGCCCCCCGTCGCAGGGCCAAGGCAAAATATTCCATCCCCAGCCAGGGAAATTAAAGCTGTGGGCCAGGCCCCTGAGGGGGACCACCTCCGAGCTGCCGGTCTCTCTAACGGGGTAGTTGAGACCATCTTACACTCTAGAGCCCCCGCCACGAGGAAACTGCATGCGGACAAGTAAAAGATTTTCACTACATGGTGCCTGGAGCGGCATCTAGACCCAGTTCACTGCCCGATGGCTTCAGTGCTGGAGTTCCTCCATAGCTGGTTTTTGGCTGGACTCTTCCCCCGCTACACTTAAGGTGTATGTGGATGGCTGCTCGCTTGGGAAGCACCACTTTGTTACCAGTTTCATTCGTGGCACCTTGAGGATGAGGCCTCCAGTTCGAGCCACTGGATGCTGCATCAGACAGGTGTCTGGCCTTAAAGATGGCATTTCTGCTGGCAATGACTTCTCTCAAGAGTGGGAGATCTGCAGTCCCTTTCGGTGGCTCCTGCTAACCTGAAGATTGTTCCAGGCGCAGTTAGAGCCATCCTGCATCCCAGCCCGGGTTATGTACCTAAAGTACCCACTGAGGTGGTCCGGCCGGTAGTCCTGCAGGCGTTCCATCCTCCTTCAGAGTCGGTGGAACAGGAAGGTAGGCTGCAACTGCTTTGTCCAGTCAGAGCCCTGGAGTTTATGTCCGGAGGACATCCCAGTGGCGCAATTCGGACCAATTGCTGGTATGCTTCGGGCCCCCTCATAAGGGCTGCCCGGCTACAAAACACTATTAGCAGGTGGATAGTGGAGGCTATCGTTTCGGCATATGAGGTGCGCGGTTTGCCTTCACCTCTGTCAATAAGAGCTCACTCCACACTCACTCCACACTCCACAGAGCTTGGTGGTCGGGAACCCCCCTCTCCGATATATGCGATGCTGCGGGATGGTCCTCGCCTCACACCTTTGTGAGATTTTTTTGGCTTCCCTTCAATAATAATGATAATACCTTCTTATCTTCTTTCATTTTTATTGTAATACCATTTTATTTTGTTTTTATCTTATCTTATATGTTTCCATATATGTAATACCTCTGTATCTTATAAACTGTTATATGTTTTTGTCATGCATGAATTTTGCCTATTTTTCTTGCTTGTTTTTATTTTGAAACAGATTAGGTCTACGCGTGTCGTATGAAGTGTACTATATGAATAAACTTGACATATCCTTTCAATTCCTTTTTCATTTTCATTGTTTTGTCCACCTCCTATGAAGGCATATGGAGGACTATTTTAAAATTATAACGTAAACTTGGAAATGAAAATGTAATTCCACAATAGCATTATAATTTTCCACATTTGTGTTATTTGAGTAAAAATTTAAATAAAAAGGCAATAATCGAATTTTCATTTTCATTTCCACATACTTACTCGTATGGGCACTTTCTGACCATATTCAATTATTGCTTGTATAAATGGAAAATCAGGTTACATTGCTTATTGCATTTTCATTTTCAAACTTGAATTAGCATTTGAATATTGTCCACTGTACAGCGGGGTACACCGAACCCACACAGGTTTGTCGAAATGAAAATGTAAATTGGATTATTTAATTTTCATTTCCATTTTTACTCAAATAATACATACACATGTGGAAAATTACAATGCTATTGTGCAATTACGTTTTAAAGTTTACATTATCATTTTATTATAGCCCCCAATACACTTCCATAACTTTCTGTGCCTCCTTTGTATATTCGTATCTTTATTTGAAAGTATAATTACTAAAAATCTGAGCTCAGAAATATCGAGCCACCATGGAAATGAGCCGAGTGTTATCGCAGCAGCATGACTATTCACTTCTCAGTTCCACTATCCCTCCCTTTCTATTGGTCTGTCTCTGATTCTACTCAATTGAGCTTTATTGGCATGGGAAACAGAGTTTAACATTGCCAAAGCAAGTCTGAAATAAAAACATATACATAAACAGAAGAAATTAGCTAATAAAATATATAAAGATTAGTGAGATAAGATTATAAAAATTGTAGACATGCAGTTACAAAATACAAATAAGTGAAAACTATATAAACTCTGCAAAACAATTAATTTTTTAATGAATGCATGTGTGTGTGTGGGGGTGTGTAGGTCCTTCACAGTCCCTCAGGTTGCAGCATTTTGATATACTGTATATTGGGCGGCAAAATATGTCCTGTCTCCTTCTATTAGGAGTACTTTTAAATTTCATTAAGTCATTAAGCTCTTTGAAATCTGAGATTACAGAGTTGAACTTTTTAAAAGTACATTTTCCTTATTCCATTGAATGTTTTACATTGTAGGAGGAAGTGCATCTGTGTCTCAGCGTCACCTGTCAAACAGTGGCCACGTATTCTGTTTTCTTTTGGTTGCCATGATTTTTCGTCTCTTCCTTTTTGCAACTGCCAGTTTGTGGCCACTGAGCCTGTACTTGTTTAGGATCTGTCTCTGACAGTAGAGAGACATTCTGCCAATTCATTATCTCTTTTTAGCGCCAGATAACATTCTCATCTACTTTGGCTTTTAGTTGTCCAATGTTCCAAATAGAGTTCTTTCCGTTGTGTTATAATTTGGTTTACTCTGATTGGTGTTTGGAAAGCAGTGTTATTGTGAGATTGCTAAGAGTGTGTCTGAGAGGGGGCAGTTAGTCTCGGCACCAATTGACATATGGGGCTCTTTCCTTGGCTCAGCTCTTGGGTTTGGAGGGCGTTGGAATGGACGGGCGTCTAGGGGGCTGGATTTAAAGTGATTAAAAAATGTGAGTGGTCTCTTTTGAATGTTACTTATCAGTGGATATCGGCCCAATTCTGCTCTACATGCATTTGGTTCTTTTCTGTGCACATGTATTTGATCTGCAGAATTCCGCATGTAAAGATTCTGTTGGATGTTTGTCCCAACGGGTATAGCTATGATGACCCCGTAATTTAATACCAAATAGCGCAATGGGCTTGATGACACTTTTAAACATTTTAAGCCAAATTTTAATTTTAATTTGGAAATAATACAATAATCTCTTGATTGCATTTATATACCGATACTGTTGTGGTTATACCAAGGTAGGTATAACTCATTCTATGTTAAATGCTATGAGTATTTATGGTCAACTGGTATTTGTTCTTCTGCTATCTGGGGTGTTTTTGAAAAATCATGACATTAGTTTTCTTCATATTTAGTGCCAGGGCCTAGTTCTAACAGTACTTTTCTACTCTGTCCAGCTGTTGCTGTAGTCGTTGTTCAGTAGGAGACAGTACAACAAGGTAATCTGTGTAAAACAGAGACGTCACCTTGCTATCTAGGAGGGAGAGGCCATGAGCAGCACATTGATCCAACTGTGCAGCAAGTTCATTCAAATCGCAGCCCTGACGAACACCTCTTCTCTGGGTGAAGAATTCAGTATTTTTGTCTCCAATTTTAGTAGCACACCTATTTTCCAAATACATTGATTTAACCAGATCATACCTTTTGCCTGCAATAGAGCCCTCATGCCAAATAGAGTCGAAAGCTTTTTTTGTAATCAATAAAACAGGATAATTTATTTACCATTTTTTGTCTGGTATATATGTTTGTTCATTCAGGTGTTGTGAAGGCTTTGTACATGGTTGGTGGTGCGTTGTTTTGGAAGGAAGCCAATTAGATTTTTATTCAAAATGGAGTGTTTGTCAAGGAAATGTAGTATTCTGTTATTTAGAATACTAAAGGGGAGATTTCTGTCTGACAGTGAATGCACTGATAGTGGATGGGTCCAGGTCGGTGAATGCATAGTCTACTACACTAGAACCAAGAGCTGAGGAGTTTGTGAATCTCCCTAAAGAGTCTCCTCTGAACCTACCGTTAACTATGTACAGGCCTAAGGCCCAACAGAGATGCACTACCTTGCAATTTGGTTTATTTCAGAGTCAAGGATGTTCTGATGAGTGATGGTTGGTGTGGTAAACAGGGGAGACTGACCAAACCCATGGTTGTTGCCCTGTGGGTCGATGACATCAGGTTTGATTCCTGTTCGTCCATTCAGATCTCCAGTTAAAAGCACGTTTCTGAGTCTATAATTTCAAAAATGTCTTCTTCAAAATTAGGAGAATCTACAGGGGGTGTATAAATAGCACAGAGTTATACATCTCTATCAGTTATGCCCAGGCTTTGAGTTAATCTAAACCAAATGTGAACTGGTGAGATCTGACAGCACAGGTCTTCTTTACACCGCATTATGATCCCCCCCCAATGTTCTGCCCTTGTGTATGTTTTTAAATTTGACATGGGGCACCTTGTCTTCATTATATCCTGGAAGACAGTATGTGAGCAGATCATGTTTCTGTTAACACAATTACATCAACATCTTTGATAGATTTCATGAATTCAGGGTTTCCACTCTTCAGCTCAAAGGTTGAGGAGTGGAGACCCTGAATATTCCAGCAGCTTATTATGAAATGAACACATTAAAAACAATCAAAATGAACCTGTATAGTGAGACAAATATAAAAAACACCTACAACCAGCTATACATTTACTATACTGAATAATAATTTTACATTAATTACATCAAGTCATCTACTATTTTCACTAATATAATTGTTGTACTGACTACTAGTTCTACTGTTCTTACTGTTAAAGTAAGAAGTTGTTCTGAGAGTGTTTCTTAGCTGAACAGAAGTGCACAGGGTGTGCAGCATCTCCCTGATGTCTCCCAGCTCAGAGGTAGTAGGGGGAGGTACTGTGGCAGTAGGCTGGGCTACAACTGCAGCATAGCTTTGCAGCTGTGGATGGGGAGGGGGAGCAGGGGGACCAGGGGCAGGTGTTGCTGCATATCTGCAGTGTGGGGATGATCCTGGGGTGGTGATGTGGAGGAGGAGATCTGGGATGGTCTCTAAAGCTCCTAGTAGAGGACGGAGTGGGGGCATTGCATCTCAGGGACGTGTCTTTGAGGGTCTTTGCAAATATCTCCCCCCGCTCTCTGTGTAGATGGAATCCATCATACATGTCCCAGATGCCAATGGTTGGGTGGAGGGCCAGGTGGACGTTGGGTAAGGTGGCACATCTTCTGATTTCATAATTAATATCATGGATGACATGAGGAGTGGTGTCTGTCCAAGGCAGCAGGGTGGAGACCACAATGCGGGTGTCAGGGAACACCTTTCTGGCCTGCACCGCCATCTTCCTCACTCCCTCAGCAGTGTGTTCGTAGTGGCTGTGTAGGTCATTTGTTCCTGTGTGGATCAGCAGGCATTGAGGGCTCTTGAGGGTCTCCTTTTTCAAAAGCTTCATTGCCTGGCCTGTGGTGCTGCAGCGTTTAGATAGCACATTTTTTTACCAGGAAAAACCTTGTTTGTGTCGGGGAATTTCCCATTAGTCAGCCAGCAGGACCACTTGTGGGGCTGGCTAGCTTTCTCTATCTACGTCTCATTTCACAGGGTCCCCCCCCACACACACACACAGACAAACACACACCCTGAAAAATAGTGAATCAGCAGCATAACCTTAGCTTTTTTTTTTTTAAGTATTGGGGAACATGTGGCACAGCTGCTGCAGCTTGACACCTCTGTGCAGGTCTACAGTCACTATCACAGATTTCATCATTTTCGTCTTCATCAGTCATGAAACCATATTCATCAATCAGATGAACAGATCTGGAAACAACATGCAAACAGCCCAACGAACACGCATGCGTCTCACATTAGACACGTGAGGACACGCAGTGAAACAGCTGTACACACACACACAGTCACACACACACACAGTCATTTCTCACTCCACAGTAGAGACAACACCCCTCTCTTTTATCAGTCCATCCCCATCATCCCTCGCTCACTATCTCTTGCAACGTCTGTGGGCGTCATGTATCACTTGTCCTCCATGCTGACAGGCCATCCCTCCATCTGCCGTGATGGAGGAGGCTTTGGTGGGCAGCTGGATCCCTAAGCAGACACATGAGGGTCTGATTTGCTCAGCTGCAGGCCCAGGATTGTGGTCCTATTGATCAGCATTGTGGTTTGGCTATCCAAACCTCTAGAAGAAATGGAGTTTCTATTGACATACATGCCAGACAGGGAGGGGGTCACTGGACCTCAATGAGAAGCACTTGGAGATCACAGAGTATGCATCCATCTTCTGCACTCTGACTCTGAAGCCTCTCCAGTGTTGTCCACATGCAAATTTGTCATGCAAGCAGCCGCACCAATTCTCATAGTTTTGTGCAGAAAAATGTGTTGTACAAATGTGCATTGTAATGAGTTTACATTCACTTTACATTTCACTGAACATCCTATGGTGTGCATGTGTCATATAAAAATCCTTGAAGTTTCAGCAAGAGGCACAATCAGAGATTTTTTGACCTCGCCTAGCACCTAGATTTATGCTAATTCCTACATTCATCGGAGCCTTTGGGATGGCAAAGCCTTGTCAAACCATTATAGCGTGCCTTGTTTTGAAGTGTGGAGTTGACGACCTTAAAATCAAATGCCTGTATGTTACCAAACTGCTTTATCACATCCATGTCTTGCATATTTAACCGGTGTTATTGTTTTGAAAAGCAGTTTTAGAATATCTGGATGTTTAATGATAGGAGTCTGATTAACATCGCTCCCAAAGCCTACGTCTTGTGCATACATACTGAAGTCAAATCAAAAGACAAATCCTAAATATCCTGCGAGTTCCTAGATTGCCATTGTATCATATGTTTGTCTCATATGTTTACGTAGGAATTCATTTTGGCCAATGATGTGTAAACTGAACAGTGAAAGCACAGAAAGCGTATGTTCTGTATAGCCAAATTTCTCCCTGTCAGAGCAGTGCCGCAGCGCCTCATGATCTATTACAGGCCCATTGACACACAGGATGAGCTATGAGATGTGGATCTGTGTGAAGACTGATCGCTCCAGAATCCCTGCTCAATAGCAGAAATGAAAAGGAGATTTTTAAACTCTGGCAAGACACCGCAGGGGATAATTCCTTGCGATTTCATCAAAACGAGACAAAGCAAAGTTTGTGTAATTCGATATGGTAAGCACTAATAATGTGTACTATAAGAACCAGGACCAAAAGTGCCCTTGAATGCTCATAAACATTTATTTTTTTTGCTTTTCTCAGTTGTTGTTTTTTTTTAAATAAGAGGGCGCTCCCATTGGGCCATCCCCCCTGTCAAAAATTACTGGATACATCAGTTGTTCTTCTGTTGTATTTCTGACAGAGTAGCTGCTCTTGGTGTGTTTTCTGCCCCCAGTTGTCAATTCATATGAACTCTGGGACCTTTCTTGTTAAATTGCACTTATTGTTACACCAGTGCCATATCAAGCAGGACTGAAATAAGGATTAGAACTGAGGACAGGTCGTATTAATCTTGTAACTGTATCCTGACTGTTAGAAGCTGGTGTAGGAGTCTCCTATGTATGTTATACAGATTTTAAACCCCTTTGAGGCAAATGTGATTTGTGATTTTGGGCTATATAAATAAAATTGTATTGAATTGAATTGAATTGAATCTAAATGCACCATTTCCTTAGCTGTGATAGTGATAGTACTTTTTAGGAGAGATGCACAGGAAGCTTTTGACTGTGTCGCAACAGGAATTCAGGTAAAGAAGAGAGTCCTGAGTGAACAGAGGAGGGTAATTATAAACTTCTCAGAAATCTGCTGCTGTATACTGTTGTCCTTTGCGTATCCCTCTTTCCTTCCATCTCCTCCTTCTCCCACTCCACTCTCTCTGCCACACTTTTGTTTTCTCGTCCTTGATTTCTCTTCCCCTCTTACCACTTTTTTGTTACTTCTTCAATCCCTCCATCGCCATCCATCCGTCTCCCTTCTCATTCTCTTTCTGTCCTGCAGCTACAATAGCAATTAGATATTTTGCATCGAGGACCTGACTTGCTGGGCTAAATGAGGCCGTATGCAATTAGTTTTGCGAGTACTTATCTCATTAAAGTAAATGAATTATTGATTTAACGACACTCATGCTTTTAGAGGCAGGCAAGCTGCTTTTATGACTCTCTCTGTTGTTTGAAAGGACACTGTCCATCTAAGTATAGAAAAATCCCTCCTCTCATTTCAACTGTCTCTCCTTATTTCTTTTATACCCCAGTTTCCCATCTTCGGGTTCTTATCATCTGTCACATCCCATGTCACTTTCTCTTCCCCCATTGGATAAACACTGTTATCATCATCGCATCATCATTGCTAGTTTTCTTGTGCTTGTAATTACAACAGGTAATAGTTTTAGTTGAGATAAGATGTAAGATATAATAATCGTAATTATCGCCCAAACTGAGTAAGCTATGATTCATGCTAGTGTCCGCTGGGCACATTTACTTTTCACCAGTTGACGAGTATGGGTTTAGGCAAATACTACCTTTTCTTCTAATTTGTATGTAAATTCATATTCAATCAATATTATTCAAGTCATTATCTTTAAAATAATATTATTCAAGTCATTATTTTAAATGTATTTCGTAAAGTTTACCTTTTGGCCTCTTGAGGGCAGAGCATGGCCTCCTTATGTTTAATTTTATACTTTTCCACTTGTTATTTAATATTAAATTAATCTTGAATACTATTACTCATTAATGTAAAAGTACCTTCCCAGTAAATAGGAAAAAACACCAATATTTGTGCATTGTGCATGATGAGATTATAGCATTAATAAAAATCCATCCATCCATTCATCTTCATCGGCTTATCCGGAGCCTGGTCATGGGGGCAGCAGTCTAAGCAGAGACACCCTGACTTCCCTCTCCTCAGACACTTCCTCGAGCTCTTCCGAGGGAATACCGAGGCGTTCCAGCAAAGAGACATAGTGCTTCCAGCGTGTTCTAGGTCTTCCCCGGGGCCTCCTCCCAGTTTGACATGCCCAGAACACCTCCCCAGGGAGGCGTCCAGGAGGCATCCGGCACAGATGGCCGAGACACCTCAGCCGACTCCTAAAAATTAAGCAATAATTAACACCAATATACTTAAGTAACCAGATTTGGCCTGGTGGCCTAACTGAATTGCCTTTTTGTTTTCACTTCATGTGACATGGTGTGAAACGTTAGCCACTTTCTGGGGGAAGCTTGAAAGCTTTGGTAGCAGTTGTGAGGAGCGTGTTGATCGAATAAATTCGTTGATTATGCAAAATTAATTTGTTGGTTGAAGGAGTGAGAAAAACAAAAAACTGATTTTATTTTCAGTGCTAACACCAAAGAAAATTAACAAACGTAACTTTGAATGAGTGGTGCGGGAGATCCTGGCTCTGGCACATATAGCTGACTTCCCCATACCTAATCCTGCCTACAAAGCTCTGATTGGCTTGGTTGTTTCTCCAGCTGTGGGAGAAATTCAGAGGAACCGGACTAACCTTGATTAACAATACAGCTAGAAAAAATTGCCAGGAAAAACCCTGCTGGCACAGTATGTGCAGGCTTTCATAAAATAAGCAGTGAGAACACTGGTTTCTGGTATGAATGCACTCACTTGGAGCTGCAGTATGTCAGGATTTAGTACTACCACCAAGCCGGTTTGAGTTTGTACCCATACTGAGTACTGAAGGCCTTAAGGGGGGACAAAATTAAAGTAAACAACAGTTAAATACAAAAACATAGAAGAGTTTTTACATATTAGCTTTGTATCCAAAAAATGTAATTTCCTCTCTAGAAATTCAGAAAATTACTAATACTAAGTTTGTATGAAGCTTAATAAGTTAAATCAGGAAGTTTTGATCTTGCTTATCTATTTAGTATTTACCCTCTGTCTCTGCCTGTTCCCGCTTCCAGCTCAATCAGCTGACTGTCGGCGTTGACTCTTTCAGTTAAAACAAACGGATAATGCCAGGACCTCTGTGAGCCTATCATCTCATTGCTGTCAAAGTTAAAAACTGCTTCTTTCGCTGCTGTCAGCTATCATTTTCAGTTTCAGATAGATGCAACCCTCCTCCATCCCTCTCACCTCTGGTTTTCCATCACAACTAGTCTTCCCAGTTGGTCCTTCCGGGGAGCTCATCCATCCAGATGTTCAGCCATTGCTCTTCACCCCTTCACCACTGTCTAGACTCCATTGGTGGGAATTTTCCTGTACAGCTCATGGCATCACTACCCACTCAAAATCACGATGGTGTCTAATCGTGAAAGACTCTTCAATTTTCTTCAACTTTCCTATATGTGCTTCGTCTTCTTTTCCTTTCGGCTGTTCCCTTTCATGTGCCTCCATTTAACCCTGTCCTCTGCATCCTCTTCACTCACACCAATTAACTTCATGTCCTCTCTCAGTACATCCATAAATCTCCTCTTTGGTCTTCCTCTAGACCTCCTGCCTTGCAGCTCCGACCTCAGCATCCTTCTACC
>CM022492.1:1823532-1876367 GCA_011952105.1 Coreoperca whiteheadi | reverse complement strand
TTCTGCGTTCCTGTCCTGAAGACCAAACCTGCCCATCACATTCTCATCACCTCCCTTCACCTACATGCCCATTGAAATCTGCACCAATCGCCACTCTCTCACCTCTGGGGATGCTCTGTATCATTTCATCTAACTCACTCCAGAATTTCTCCTTCTCTTCTAACTCACATCCTATCTGTGGGGCATAACCACTCACAACATTGAACATCACCCCTTCAATTTCCAGCTTCAGGCTCATCAACCTGTCTGACACTCTTTTCACCTCTAGAACATTCCTCACAAACTTCTCTTTCAGGATAACTCCTACTCCGTTTCTCTTCCTATCTGACCCATGGTAGAACAACTTGAACCCTGCTCCTAAGCTTCTAGCCTTGCTACCTTTCCACCTGGTCTCCTGGACACACAGTATGTCCACCTTCCTTCTCTGCGTCATGTCAATCAACTCTCTAGCCTTCCCTGTCATAGTCCCAACGTTCAAAGTCCCTACTGTCAGTCCTAAATTCTTAGCTTTCCTCTTCTCTCTCTGCCTACGAACACACCTTCCTCCTCTCCTTCTTCGTCTTCGACCAACAGTAGTCCAATTTCCACCGTTACCCTGTAGGTCAACAGCACCGGTGGCGGTCTTTGTTAACCCGGGCCCCGACCGATCCGGTATGGAAGTCATTGTCATGATTCGCATTTTTAGTTTGGCATGTGTTTTACGTCGGATGCCCTTCCTGACACAACCCTCTGCATTTATCCAGACTTGGGACTGCCACAAGAAGACACTGGCTTGTGCCCCCCTGCGGTTGCATTAACTTTCCTATTTGTGCACATATTATTATTCTTTAAATTAAGTCTCTCCTGATTGAAATGGCTACCGTAAGCCCTGACGCTTTTCGCCTGCACTTATAAAGTCCTTGTTGCCATTTTGAGCAGCTATAAACACTTTTCCCTTTGGATGTGGTCAGACATGTTATATGAACTGCTTCATTTCAAGCATACCCTTTATGATTTTATTCATACCACATTTAGGACTTGTCCTTTGTGTTGGTGTAAAAATTAACCAAGTGTGTAGAATTCAGACTGTATGACTATATGTCATGGCCTGGTTAACCCCTGTAAGGGAGGTACTGGACCAGCTCTAAGTTTCTACGGTCCGATCTTTAGACTCTCAGAGTATTATCCTAAAGCATTGAATAAGGACTGTTTAAGCTGGTGGCGAGGAGACACGCCTAGCCTCTAACTGCCTACATCCGAGCGTCTACCCTGCTTCCTCTGATATAGCTACGGACCGAATATCCCATTTGCATCAGTCAGAGATGCTCACAAGTCTCTGAGTCCAAGTCAAGTCTCAAGTCTCTGGGTTCGAGTCCAAGTCAAGTCTCAAGTCTCTGGGCTAGAGTCCAAGTCAAGTCTCAAGTCTCTTTATTAAAATAAATCTCCGGTTATAATAAGTGTTGCATCACGTACGGCGACCCATCCAGGCTGTGTAGAACACTGCAAAGGTATGTATAAGGAATTCAAAGCATGTAATATGTTATTTTGGCACCTTTTTCTATTAACATACCGTATCAGCTTTGATTTTGTTATATAACTGTAAACAGGCTATTGCAACATAACAAAAACACCAAGAATGCTCTACTTTTAAGATAATATCTGTATTTTTAAAAACAGGTCTGAACAACAAGGGTTAACGTTAAACAAACGCTCATTTATATTTCATAAAGAAAACAGTCAGAGTTAACCTCCCGTGATGTTAGGTAGTAGCTAAAGCAAGAAGCAAACTAATGGTAGATGGTCAATGCGCTAAACATGTTTACTGACCTGTCAGGGTGCGTTTTCAGATGCCTGATAAAATTAGATGTGGTTGAGCCAGAATATTTTATCTTGAGAACGCATATTTTGCATTGAGCGCTTATTTTGTTTGGGCCGTCGTGTTGGAAGTTTTTAAACCCAGAACTTGAGTGGCACAGCAGCGGCGGGTGCAGTCAAGATGATTGTTCGTTGTCCTCTCGTGTGGCCGCGCGCAGCAGATACGTAGTACGTCACTTGTTACGTGGCAGGTTATAGGTACCAGAGGGAGGGGAATAACAGCAAGCTCATCAGACGTTTCCTAAAAATAAACATTGTTCACGAGTCCCACAGCTCGAGTCCGAGTCGAGTCTTTTGAGGACAAGTCTCAAGTCAAGTCTGAAATCACTGTGTGTGCGACTTAAGTCGCACTCGAGCCCAAGTCTCAAACTCGAGTCCCCATCTCTGGCATCAGTTACCAATACCAGCCGTGCTCGTTAACGGCAGCTCTCTTAATGATCTGGGATCTTGTTATGGTGCCAGGAGGGGTTTTAGTGGCTCTGGTGAGCCCCAAGGGACTGTTAATTTCATTGGCTAGAGTAATCTGTAAGAACCTCTTAAGTTGTTATGCACACAACAACCTAACTTTTTACCACCATCAATGAACTCATAAATCAAATGTCCACAATTTTGACTTTAACTATAGTTTGACTATTTATTGCAATAAGCTTTGGCAAGAGCAGTAGTAAAACAGCTCAATTCAAATTTCAATCTTCAATTAAATCATTCAAATAAATCATACAGTAGTCGTACACAGCTGAGTCTTAAATTTCCGTTGGTTATCTGTTTCTGAAAGATGGAGAGAAAGAAGAATCTGTCCGGAGTGATTCCACTCTGCCTCCTGTCAGACCAAGTCTCTGATGAACAATTCACAGCTCCGTCTAAAGCTCCCCAAATGTTCCTAGAGACTCACATCCATGATCCAAAGTGTAAGAAAAAGGAACTTCAGTCCGATATTGTGATTCTCTGTCACTGGAGTAAATGGTTAATCCTTTGCGAGCTCAACTCCTCTGACAGGGACAAAGTTTTAGAAATTCCTTTTTGTAGATGTTACTGCTCACGATCTCCTTCTTATAACTCTTCCGATGAAAGGACACAAGGAAATAACCCGTTTCGCTCTCTGTCTCCCTAATTTATATCACTTTATGTGACACGGTCATGTTACACACACTTTCGAAATTTCATAGCGTATACACCAATTTTAGGCCTTTAGCCTGAGCACCTTTGTTGAGACTTACTTGCCCCGACTGTCTCCTTATTTGAACACTTCCACCATTTCTGGCAGTTGTTGACCCTGTCCTGTTATGACTACGTCCAGCATTCAAACTCATTCTCTAGGTGTTATCAGTGCTACATTCCTTTAACTGTGCTTCAGTTTGTCAGGCTTTCAGCTCTTTGAGCTCTAGTAAACACATTCATCTAGAGATTATTGTCACTTCTAGTTAGCAATGCAGCTTATAATTCATAACTCGTGTTCTACCATTCCCATTAGAATTCATTGCTCCCTTACTCCCAGTTTAACCAAAACAGGGGTACCAGGATCTCAACTCACTTGACATATATTTTGTTATAATATATTGTAGGGTTTCTCCATTGAAACCCTAAAGTATATGGGCACCCTGTGACATGATCAGAGTGAAGAAACTACAAGGGACTTGCTATTTATTGAAATTAATAAGCTATCAGCATTTTGGCGAATAAGCAGCTTTGGTCTTGAAGAACACCATTAACCATTGTTTCATTCAGTCCCAGCTGAAAACTACTTTTCTCACTGTCTGCGGATGGATATCGGTGGGGCTGGTGGTGGAGCTCTGTAGCCCCCGTTATCCTCCTCAGAGGGTCCCTGACAAGCCTAATCACTAATCACCCAAGCTGGAGATGATAACCTGTAATCAGCACTTTCTCTGTCAGGCAGTCAGTCACGCTGCAAGAGACTGCAGGGACCAGGGAATGGGAGGCAAGGTCTCAAATGGCTTAGTTTTCTGCAATTTTTGACTGTGGTTTTTAACTTTGAAACCAACAGTATAATGCAAGTAGTGGACACCTAGCTGGAGACTTTAAACTTTTCATACGGGCTAATTCAAATAAATTCCAGGTTCAAACTTTGGCACCAGAAAGAATAACCACTTTTCTGAGGCAGCAAAAAAGCCAAAAATGGACAAAGACAAAAATCCACAAACTGACGGCTAAATATTTGAACCAAGGTCTTTGCACTGCAGAGACTCCTACACTATTGGAACAAAATGGATTCAAATGTGATACAGGGATTGGGATGTTTCCTTTGGACCTGTTATGCACAGGTAATAAATCTTGCGGCTTCCACTTCAGATATTACCCCTAATTATGTAACACACCATGTATATGTATGTTTTGTAATAATGTTTATGTTAGTCATTCATGTTAGCCACATCTGACAAAAAAAAAAGGTTAAACAAGCTCACTAAACATAATTTGGATTTCCTATAAAGTCATAGTCTTCAGGACTTGTGACTTTACTCCAGTGAATATACAGTAATGTGTTCATTGTGTGGAAGGTGAAGTGATCACATTTTCCATTCAGCTCGAAATACTTGAATGGTATGGTATGGTTTTATTTGCTCAGGGACAGTGCACAGCATCACATTGACCTTAGATAAAGGAAAGATGCCAGGTTATAGCAAAAAATACTAATTTGGATGGATGGAAAAAGGAAAGTGAAGAGATTTATTCTTGTTGTCTGTACCTGTTCATTGTTACCTATGGAATGAATTACATGAGAAAGGATACCTACTCCAGTATGCCTTAAGTACAGGGAAGGAAGACATCATGGACAGGTTTCCAGTCTATCACAGGGCTATGATTAAAAGAGACACAAAGGATATCCAGTCCACCTCACTAGAGGAAGCGGGATTTGCGAGGTGAAAAGTGAGTAGTTAACACTGTGTGCTCTTCAACAGTTATAGTCTAGGTGGCACTGAGAAAGGCACTGACCCACCAGCTGATACACAGAGCTGCAATGTAGCCACACTTTCAAAGTGTACAGACGACCAAATGGCCGGCCACGATTTAGTACGAGTACTTACAGTACTTACAGTACAGTGGTATAAAAAGGTTCATTCCTGCTGTGTGTCTATTTCTGTGTGCGTTTCATTAGATGCTCAGGTAAACTGCTTGACATTTTGCAGACTCAGAATATGCTTTTGATCCTCAGGGGCATATATCATAAAATACTCAGCCTTCCGATCATAATGTGACAGTGTCAGATAGTGTTTACTTAGAGGGAGATTTAAATGGACAGGTGTTGGTGTTGTCTCTGCGACTTTCCCACAGGGGCTACAGTATATATTCAGTCGGTTTTACAGTGTGATTTGACGTGACATGCTCTTTTCTGTCCTGGTAAAGTGGCATTAGTGGTTTTACCCTGAGGAAAAGGAAACGCAGAGAGGGAAATAAAGACAAGAAAAACAGAAAGAGAGAGACAGACTGTATCACACTGTACACCTACTGTCACTACCCCTTACAGTGGTGTAAAGACAGTGGTAAATACTAACCGTTGGGGACTGGAGGTAGAACGGGATGACAGAGATAGAGGTAAGGAGCAAAGGAACAAATACATACAGCACAGAGCAAAATACTCTTATTTTACATATACACTGACTGTATTTAAGTAGCACAATAATAATATCCATCATCCAAACCACTTAAAGAAATGGTCAGAAAAGCATTTATACACATTAACTATCAGTTGACCTTATGAAGCATAAACTGACACCAATACTAAACAGTTTTCTTGTCATGCAAAGCTGCATTAGATTTTTGGACACAATAGAACGTTCAGCTGTCGGAATGTTCTGCCTCATGAACACAGCATAGTAGTTATAGGAGGAAAAAGTAGTAAAATAGAAGCAAACATTTTGAGCCTGAGTCATCACCAAAACAACTAACTTCCACATTTTCACTGTGAAAGTACAATATCAGCAAAGGCAGGTCCTTTCATTATTTGTCAAAAGCCAGTTTCGTTATTTTAATTGATATTGCCCTCAACAGGATGCATATTCCTGAATTAAGTTATGGTGATTTAAATTGCCACACACTAACTCAAAGTATCATTCCAGCACTGATTGCACTTGACGAAAATTGGAATTTGGAGGGTATATACACATTACATAGAGGATGGTAGGTGGGGTTAAGTAGCATGTTTTTGTAAATCTGGCCATTAGCATTGCACTTTGATAATATTTGCTAATCTTTAACAGGCTGCCCTGTGGCTCAGTGGTCAGCACTGTCACCTCACAGCAAGGGTACGAATCTCGGCTACGGGGAAGGAAACCCAAAAAAAACATGTATATTGTGCCCTTGAACAGTGCACTGGCCCTTAGAACTGGAGTTGGTCCCTGACAATCTGCTGCTGATGTGGTTGTGGAGCACTGTGCTGTTAAATATCTGACTTTAACTGTAATGCCTTTTTCTTGGTTGTATTTGTCTGACTGTTCCTGCGGAAACAGGGGGAATTTCTAAAGGCATAATAAACAAAAGTAACTAACTTAACAAGAGACAGAAAAAAAACAACATCCATCCATCCATCTTCTTCCGCTTATCCGGCCCTTGATTGCAGGGGCAGCAGTCTAAGCAGAGACGCCCAGACTTCCCTCTCCCCAGACACTTCCAGAAAACAGAATGATCAAAATTGAGAGACTTTTTGTCCCTAGTAAGGGTCATTGTTTCATTGTTCTAGATTCTGGATACTATTACTCCCATGCATCATGTAACTTGATAGTGTCTTTAGACAGCTTGTGATTGGTAAATACCCATATTTTTCAAACTCCATGCCGTATTTTGCGACTCATGCTTTCTATAATAAAGTTGTAGTCACCAAGCCCAAGTCAAGATATTCCTGATGACATCACTATGACATCTTCAGAGTTATTTTCTCAGACTTGACAAAGCTACTCCAGAGCAACAGAATATATTATACAGCCATTTGCACAGGATGAGCAAACCCATATTAATGTGTAAAATCAGTGGAGTTCCCCTTTAATGCAGTGAATTTGTACACATACAACTCCAAGAGACGTTAGACAGCTGTGACAGTGAATTCAAGTACAGGATGTTTTGCTGTCAAAGGTCGGGAATGAAAGTTGACATGTGTGCAGCAATCTGAAAAGGAGAGTGTATACCTCAAATTCATGTTACCAGAGGAGGATGCCAGAGAATGTGAAGGTAGGTACCTTGTAGATGTGATTTGGACTGAGGCCTCTGTGTTAAACACAAGCTCAAAAGCAGGTCAAGAGGAGACAAAGAAAGCAAAAGAGAGAGAGATACAAAAGACATTGTGCGCCTCAGGGAGGAAGAGAGCAAACAAAGCAGTGCAAGTGAATATTTCAGGGGTTGCTTTCTGATTCTTATCTGCCTGAACGTTTTTACGCCAAACACTGGTTTAGCCGCGCAACCTCTGAAGTAGGGCTGGGTGCCAAACTTCAACCGAATTGCTCCGTTTCAATCGAGAATCAAAAAGGAAAGAGACTGTCCCTGTCCCAACTTATCAGTATAAGAAGAGCAAAAACTTTTGTGATGCTTCTATCTTTAAGAAAATCTGGTGCCCCATAACCTAAAACAACATGACAGGGTCTGAGGCCTCCTTTGTGAAACCATACTTTACTCAGAGTCATAAATTCTCCCACACTTCCTGATTGTAATTAATGTTCCTTTCGACAATCATGTATATTTTATACTGTACAGATATTTGATCATTTTAGTCTAGTTATCCAGGTTGAGTAAGGTGCGCAAAGTAAAAACAGTTTCTCCAGCTGCTTCCAGTACTTCTACAGCTTCCTCCTTTGAAGTCAGTAATTGTACCGTAACGTGTATTGAATTTTCTTCTTTTTGTTAAAATGGATTTTATAAAATTGATATCGAAAAAAGTATCGTTCAAAGTATCAAATATGTTTGAGCGATACCCAGCCACACACTGAGGCTGCTTTCAGCTGCTTTTGTTACACAAAAACACACATTTTATGCCCATAGAAATCTGAGATACAGCACAGGCCCTGATAATTCAGTCAGTAACACCAGTAGAGCAGTGTTTCAAAACATAATCATGATCGAAACACATTGATTCATGATTATGGTTATAGTGAGACAGTAGCTTCATTGTAAACATTGCCACAACATCATTAGCTGAGTCTCCTGGCTGCAGTACATTCACGGTTTAAGGAATAAACCTGGTAAAGTAATGCAAACATGCCACGGCATCAGTTATTGTAAGAAACTGCTGAAAACAGCAATTGTGCCAACACTAGTTTAGCTAGCTACTATGAATAAATAACATAAGGAAATGCATTTTGAAAAGCAGACAAATGTGACATGCAGGATAACTAAGGGAATGCTTACTTGCTAATAGGGTACGTGTGTTTCAATAATGCTATATGCAATGCTCTTTACGTGGCTTTTGAAAATGTGCACAGGTAGGTGTGCGTTTTGCATGCTGCATGCGTGTGATGTGTTACCACTTTGTATGGATTTTAACAGAAGGCATAGACTCAAACCAATTTTCTAATTTTTTTTCCTGCTGCATGAGGGCACTGATCACTGCTGCATAGGCCTCCAGTGATTTCTCTCTGAGGCCAAGCTCTCAATAAGCAATGATTTGCCAAAAAATTGAAAAAACAGATAAAACTCAGCAACACTTGTGGGCCAACTTAAATTTCATATACTATGCACTGCTGAAGGGATTGTGAGGGACAATCAGTGATTTGTTAAAAATATCAAGCCTGTTTGTCATGAGTAGGCTCACTTCAGACATGAGGAATGTGTTGCCTGGAAACAGCTGGTCAGCACCCTTCTCACAGTGGTGGTGACAAAGGCCTGCCAAGTGTGTGTTTGAACTATTTGAATTCAACTGAGTGAGCAGCCAGCTTAAAAGGGTTGGTTCACCGAATTCCAAAAACTTTAAAAGATAAATAAATAAATGTCTAAGTACCTCCACTGGTTTCTCTTCACTCAGATACAAAACGTCAACTCTGGATAATCCACAGAGTGCACTGTTGACAGTTTTTATGGGGGCTATTATTTTAGTAGAAAGTAGCTCCTATGAAAAGTGGCATTTCAAATGGTATTTATTGAAAATACATTTTTTACATTTTTTTGATTTTCATCTATTTCATTATTTTTCATCTATTTTTAATATTTTTAAATGAAAACCACAGCTCATTCTCCAGATTAAAAAAGTGAAACCAAAACAAATGTCTATGCATAACATACTTTGAGTGTGTGTGTGTGTATGTGTGTGTGTGTGTGTGTGTGTGTGCGCGCGCCCATGAGCTCTCTCCCCCTGACCCTGATTCTGAAAATGATGAACAGTAGAAGTTGCCCTGAGCAGGTCTCGGACCTTTGACCCCCTGTCTACCTCTTCCTTTCCCTCCACTCATTGGGGACCCCCGTCGGAATCCTAGGCCTTCCTTCTTGCAATTAACCTCACCCACAGGGCGGACTCATACACACACCTGTGGTGATTAGCCAGCGCTAATGGCTCTCTAGTACCCACTAAATACTCTCATAATTCATGAAAAGACTTTGTGACCCTGCACTGACTCGCAGCCTGCGGATCATGAATCAAACAGAGGTGTGAAAATAAGCAGCTCTGCCTTGATTGTTAATCATGGTGGAGCTCTGCTCACTCCAACTGCAGCAGCAGATAACAAACAAGAAGACAATAACCAGAGCATGTATAGACACTGGAGGTATGTGGGAGAAACTGTAGTTATGTATTGTGTATTGTGTCCATGTGTATACATGATGCAGTTAAGGTCATGGCAACTCTGGTTTGTTTTTAGCATTGGGAGCTAACTTGTCCAGGCTAATACTGTCAAGACACTGCCAATTGCAAGTAGAAGCCTTAGCTCCGCAGTGGGTCCACTTGTTGGGCCCATGCTGGTAAGTTTTGCTGCGTGATGTCTTGTCTGTGGTTCACCAGTCACGTCTGCTAAAACCTTATCAACATTATGGGCTCCGGGCTGGAGCCCCTGCATGTAAGTGCCTGAGATCTCTCTGTCTATAGCTGCTACCCCCACAAATGATCACTAAATTCTTGTACTTTTAGCCCTTCTGCTGGCCTCCTCTTTATTTCTGTTCTTCATCCACTCCACCTGGCTCACCTCCCCACCCTTGTGTGACAGTTGTGTCTGTCTGGGAAAGAGGATTGCCGAACTGGATAGAAGAATCTCTGTCCTTCATCAGATTAAGGAGGACGAGCAACTCTTCAACTTACATGTAGCCCTGGGTCCCGCTACCAACGTTAAAGCAGGCCCAAGAACTAGACTCGACTGTGCCGTGTGTTGAGCCTCCTCCTCCAGATGAAGCTGCATGGATTCGGTTGGGGGCAAAAATTAAAATTACTCTAGTTAACGCCACTTCATGTCATGATGATCCTTAGAACACTGTCCGCAAAGTCCACACTGTGCAGTGGGCTCCTCTCGTGCTAGTCCACCCCACCATAGCCAGGTGTTCAATAAGTTCACCATTCTGGATGAGCAAGAATTCCCATGCCTCCGACTACCCTGTCTCCTCTCTCGCTCTCACATGATGTGTTTAGGCAGCTGCCATTGGCCGTTGCGGGAAATCATCGTTGGGTTGGGAAGGTTGTTAAAAGCCGTTGATCCCCCTAAAGTACTCCATCCAAAGTGTCTTGTGGCACGTTCACATCCTGGAGCCCAGGTACTCCACATTAATTCCACACTCAAATGTTTTGTGTAAAAATCCCTCTGCCTCTGTAGTTCTGACACATGTTGGATTAAATGACATTAAGCTTCAGCAGTCTGAAAATCTGAAACAAGGTTTTAAAACCCTTATCGACACTGTCCTGGAATCAGGCAGGCAGTGCATTATGTCGGGTCCTCTGCTTCCTCAGTTTTGGGATGTTAAGTTCTGTTGGCTCCACCAGTTGCATATCTGGCTCAAAGGATATCATTGCATAATTGGGATTCCTTACGTAATTTTTTTCAGTTTTCTTGAATCATCCCAATCTCTTTCCTTATGATGACCTGTAATATGGTCCCGGTGGGGGGGTGTCATGTTGATGGAAACCATCTGGAAATTTAATTAATCACACTTAAGACACAGATTAAACATTTGTCTACCTTTTCCTGTTTTATAAGGCAGCACCGGGAAAAATTGTTCTCTAGACGGTTAGACAACAGCGCTGGTATTGTTTTAGAAAATCCTGCAGCCCCATATGTGATTTTTTTTCATTTCTGTCCACTCGTGCTCTACCATCACTTCTACTTTACGCCATGTACAGATTGTAACTTTTGTCCTCACGCGCATAATGCAACTCTTTAAAGGTTTTACCCGTCAGAGGACAAATGTCATGGGGAGGATAACAGATTGGACAGCAGTGGTAGAAACTCCCAGACCCATTTCTGGCTGTTAATCTCTGCTTAAAAATCTCCCCAGCTTTTTCTCCTCCTTGTTCACCGCGTGTTGAATAAATCCCATTCCCACACTGGGTTGCTTCAGCAGAGTCCTCAGCCTTCACAACTGGCTTCAGTTTGCTTGTAGGGCTAATGATGTGGGTTTCATTGACAATTTCAATCTGTTTTGGGATCAACTTTCTCTCTTGATTGAGATGGAATTCACCCAAACCAACTAGGCTCATGAATGCTAACCGCTAACATACAGCAGGCGGTGCAGTCCTCTCCACGTGACTGGCTGTTTACACTCCAAACACACCGTAGAATCTCCCTCTCCTTCTCCAGTTTCATCTCAGGCCACTGTTTCCAGCACTAGCCCCCCCTTACTGTCCTCCCTTGGCATTAACACCTTCACTGTTTCATCTCCCTATTCAGACAATATTGCACTTTTAAAAGGGTTACCAACAATGATCTTTACATAAAATGCATCGCTGTCCCATCCCGTCATTACGTGTAATCTGGCCCTCTTAATCGTGAGGTCTCTCTCAAACAAGACTTTTATTCTAAACCAGTTTATCTCATCCACCCTCCTAGATTTCTTGTTCCTCACTGAGGCTTGGTTGGAGTCTGGTGAATATAGCCAGCTTGTAGAATAATGTCCCCCAGTTTTGAGATTTTTATGTTTAGAATAGGTGCTACAAATCCCATCCTATATATTGTATGTATAACTGTGTATCGCACGCCCACACAGAATTCCATCTTCCTAATTGATTTCTCTGAGTTTTTATCATTTGTTCTTTTACATTGACAAAATTTTAATGTCTGGGGATTTACATTTTCGTGTGGACGTTCAATCCAACCCAGAATTTCTTGGAACTATGGACTTTTAACTTTATTCAGCATGTTGCCAGCCCAGCTTACAACCGTGGCCATACCTTGGACCTAGTATTTACGCTTGGTCTGACCATTGACTCTCTGGATGTGTAAGATTTGGGTGTCTCGGGCCATCAGTGTATCAGGTTCTCCACTTTGTTACACACCGTCCCCAATCCTCAAATACCTGTTTGTTACTCCCGCTCTATAAATTAATCCAATGCAAGTAATTTCTCAGATGCCTACAGAGCCTCCACTTCATTCAGCTGTATTAAGGCCCACATTTTTAAGGTCCCCTTTTTGAGGGTTTGTCACAAGGCAGAACATTAATGGAAAAAATATAGGCTGCAGTTTTCATTTTAGATACTGAAAGGCTGTCTGGCAAATGATCAGCAATCTGTCAAAGCTTCAAGAGCAAATTATTTTGCCACAATCATCTCCAGAAACTCCCACAGTCCCAAAGCTCTGTTCCACACAATAAATTCAGTTCTTAATCCTGTTGCTGATATCTGTCCTGTGCTGACCGCTGCCACTTGTGAGGACTTTTTAAACATTTTCTTTATAAAAATTGATCTCATGCGATCTAATATTTCACTGCCCACCTATGATCCCTCTCCGGTGTGTGCCTGCTCTGCCATCCTTAATTACTTCCAACCTGTGTCTCTGTCCCACATTTATGACAAAATCTTTGCCACAAGTCCACCACTTGTCCCCTGTGCATTGTTCCTACATACTTTTTAAAGGATATATTGGACACTGTAAGTCCCACAACTTCACTTATTAGAAATAGCAGTCTTGTAAATGGAACCATCCCGAACTCTTTTAAACATGCAATAGTCAAAACTATTAAAAAGCCTAACCTTGACAAAACAGAACTAAACAATGTCCGTCCCATCTTCAAGCTCCCATTACTGTCCAAAGTACTGGAGAAAATTGTCTAAACACAGCTTTTGTCACATTTAGACAATGAAAACATCCTGGAGAAATTCCATTCTGCCCTTCTCAAAGTCTCCAATGACCTACAGTTGTCTTTAGACTGTAGTCAATGTGCCATTTTACATTTTTTAGACCTCAGCGTGGCTTTTGACACAGTTGATCATGTATTAAATTAAACCATTTTAAGGACAAGGTTGGCATCCAGGACACTACCCTTAAGGTGTTTGCCTCCTACTTAACTGACAGGACTTTCTCTCTTAAAATTGCCAGTCTCTCCTTCACTACTGCCCCTATCACGTGTGGAGTACCTCAAGGTTCCATTTTAGGGCCTATTGTATTTGCTCTATACATGTTCCCTTTAGGCTTCATCTTCCGCAAGCACAGTGTCTCCTTTCACTGTTATGCGGATGACACGCAAATAGGATTCCAGGACTTGAAATGGATGGCAAAAATACTGCCTTCAGTTAAATATAATAAGACAGAACTGATTGTTTTTGGTCCCCCCCAACACCACGGGAGTATAGCTAGCCACTTTGGGCCATTGACATCGAAACGTTATGTCCATGCTAGAAATCTTGGCGTCAGCTTTAACTCTGCATTGAATGTTGACAAACAGATCAACTCTGTGGTGAAAAGTTGATATTTTCAGCTTAGGAACATTGCCTAACTTAGGTCCATCCTCTCTCACAACAATGTGAAGACTGTTACCACTGCATTATTCTCCTCAAAGTTTGACTACTGCAATTCACTGTACCTGGGTGTTGGCCAGTCATCATTGTCTCACCTGCAGCTTGTGCAGAACGCTGCAGCGAGGGTACCATAAAAAGAGACAGCATTACACCGGAACTATCATCCTTGCACTGGCTATCTGTCAAATCCAGGATTGATTTTAGGGTTCTTATATTTGTTTTTGAAGCCATACATGGGCTGGCACCCCTGTACATTTTAGAATGTACTCCAACTCTAGGTCTCTTAGATCTTGGACGAGTAATTCTAAAGTATTCTACGCTGCGGAAGAGTCATTTGATAGGCCTTTGTCACACTTCCTGCTTCCGTAACACGGAGTAGGAAATCAGAACTTCCGGTCATTTCTAGCAACAATAAGAACAATGTCAGCCTCCTTCCGCAGTTGTTCTACCTGGTTGCTGTACATCAGGATGTAGACAGCCATACCTCAGCTTCCACGATTTCCTGAATGACGAAACCCTCCGCAAGTCTTAGGTGAGATTAATAAAGAGGGATGAGGGGCCTTCTTTTAATATTCTCCCCAGGGCAGCACTTTCATTTGCAGTTTGCATTTTGAAAAAGACAGCATATTCGTCTCTGAAAGTGGTCGGAAGATACTTAAAGTCAATAGTACACCAACCCAGTTTTCCTGGAATAACTGGCGGAATGATCAGCCCAGTCGCCGGTCAGTTTTTGACCGTGTTAACACACTCCTAGGAGTAGCGGAAGGTTTTCAGGCTGGTGCTGCTGAGTCTGCAGCGGAAGAGCACGAACAGTCTGCTGCCGGTAATCATGAACTTGCCTCAGGCCACAACAATACCTGCGCAGGTGTTGTGAATGTAGTGGATGCTGCTGCTGCTGTTAAAACCATTAGGCTACTGGAAGCTAAAATGAGAAATCTAGAAAGCCATCTAAGGGACCTGTCCTGTAAACTTAACATGAACAGGTACCGTGTGACGGACAACGACAGGAAGTGCCTAATTTTTGCAATGTTACGTAGGTGAAAAAAGGCAGTCCGTGAGGTTTGCTTCATGTGGGAGTTGAAGGATAGATCCTGATCAAAGATAACTCCTAGGTTCCTCACAGAGGCGCTGGAGGCCAGGGCAGTGCCCTCTAGAGCAATTAGATCTGCCGACAGCGAGTCTCGGAGGCGTTCGGGGCCAAGTACAATAACTTCAGTTTTGTCCGAGTTTAACATCACAAAATTTCTGGTCATCCAGGTTTTTATGTCCTTAAGGCATGACTGAAGTTTAACTAACTGATCAGTTTCATCCGGCTTAATCGATAAATATAACTGGGTATCATCTGCGTAACAATGAAACTTTATGGAGTGCTTTCTAATAATATTGCCCAAAGGAAGCATATATAAAGTAAATAGAAGTGGTCCAAGGACAGAACCTTGCGGAACTCCGTGACTAACTTTGGTGTGCTCAGATGATTCATCGTTAACATAAACAAACTGAGATCGGTCTGATAGATAGGATTTAAACCAGCTTAACGTGGTTGCTTTAATTCCAATTAAATGTTCCAATCTCTGTAATAGAATTTGATGGTCAATGGTATCGAATGCAGCACTAAGATCTAGCAAGACAAGTACAGAGACAAGTCCATTGTCTGATGCAATTAAAAAGTCATTTGTAATTTTCACCAGTGCTGTTTCTGTGCTATGATGCACTCTAAAACCTGACTGGAAATCCTCAAATATACTATTGTTATTTAGAAAGTCACATAACTGATTAGCAACAGTTTTTTCAAGGATCTTAGAGATAAAGGGAAGGTTAGATATAGGTCTATAGTTGGCTAAAACCCCTGGATCGAGTGTGGGCTTTTTAAGGAGAGGTTTAATAACAGCTACTTTAAAAGACTGTGGTACATAACCTGTCAGTAAAGACAAATTGATCATATCTACAAAAGACGTACTAACTAATGGTAGAACATCTTTAAGCAGCCTAGTTGGAATTGGGTCTAAGAGACAGGTCGAAGGCTTAGATGAAGAAATGTCGACGTTAGTTGGATAAAGTCGACAGGAGAGAAGCAGTCCAAGTACCAATCAGGTTTCACAGCTCCCTCCAACGCCTCTATGCTTGAAGATCGGTTGGCACCAGCTGAGGGCAGGACGTGATTAATTTTCTCTCTAAGAGTCAAAATCATTAAAGAAGCTCATGAAGTCGTTACTGCTGAGGGCTACAGGAATACATAGCTCAATGGAGCTGTGGCTCTCTGTCAGCCTGGCTACAGTGCTGAAAAGAAACCTGGGGTTGTTCTTATTTTCCTCTATTAGTGATGAGTAGTAGGCTGCTCTGGCATTACGGAGGGCCTTCTTATATATTTTAAGACTATCTTGCCAGGCTAAACAAGATTCTCCTAGATAGTTGGAACGCCATTTTCTTTCAAGTTTTCGTGATGTTTGCTTTAATTTGCGGGTTTCGGCGTTATACCATGGAGCTACCCTTTTTTGTTTTATTATCTTCTTTTTAAGAGGAGCAACAGAATCAAGTGTCGTTCGCAGTGAACCTGCAGCACTATCAACAAGATGATCAATTTGGGACGGACTGAAATTTGCATAAGAGTCCTCTGTTACGTTAAGACATAGCATTGAGTTAAATTCAGATGGAATTTCTTCCTTAAATTTAGCTACAGCACTATCAGATAGACATCTACTATAATATTATTTGACTGCTGGTGTGTACTCCAGTAGTAGGAGTTCAAAAGTTATTAAATAATGATCTGATAGTGAAGGATTCTGTGGAAAGACTGTTAGATGTTCAATTTCAATGCCGTATACCAGAACAAGGTCGAGGGTGTGGCCAAAACAGTGAGTGGGTTTATGTACACACTGAAAGAAGCCAATCGAGTCTAAATAATGAGATAAACGCAGTACTAAGGCTATCATTTTCAACGCCCACATGAATATTAAAATCACCTACAATAATTGCTTTATCTGTTTTAAGGACTAAACCTGATAGAAATTCTGAGAATTCAGACATTAGTATAGAACGCTGCATAATTAGCCTCAGCATCAGGAGCTGCAATAGCAATACCTCCTGTGGAACAAGCATCCTTAGAATAAGGGAAAATCAGAAACTCATTTCAACATTGTTAAATGCACTGCGCTTTACCACCCGTGGCTTGCCTCTGGATGCCTGTTACTGTGAAGGTACAGAAAGACTTTCTACAATTTCAGCCTCTTGCTGCAAGAGCTGAATGTAAACTGCACTCTGATACATACCATTTTCAGAGGGTAAAATTCCAGGGTAATGTTAAACTATTTACAGCATCATTTATTTATTTCAATTGGTCTGTTAGTCTGTTTGTCCATCTGATTGTGAGTGAATGGGTGCACTGAGGTGCAAAATAGCGGGTCTAAAAGTTCAGCAACTACTACTTCCTGATTTAGCTCGCCTATTGCATCTAATAACGAGGGTGGGTCTTCTTGTAACACTTTGCTAACTTCATTCTGAGGGTGCTCTCTTTGAGAGACAGCGAGGAGGGGGAAAAGAGGGAGAGAGAGCATCAGCATCTCAGACTACATCAACTAAAACAAGTAAATAAATAAAACTAAAAACTCACTGCTTCTGTAGGATCTTCTAGTGGTAGCAAAAGCTCTACTGTTCTACTGGGCTGAAGGATGCTGAAGAAGAATTTCCATCCAGATCGGCTTGCGGAGCTTCTGGTTCCTGCTGTGCAGTTTCACGCAGATCGGTTAAGGGCCGCGGTTGAGGACTGGTGCCACTGCTGCAAACCTTCAGACTCCTGATCGGTTATGACCCGCAACAGAGGATTCTCAACCAGAACTGTTGAACGCCATAGTAAAATCTCCCGAGACACTCCTGGATCGGTTGGCACAGATCGGTTCTACACCTCACACAGATGGCAGTCCTATTGGTGAAAGGCAGCCAGAGCTGCCGCTACCTTCTTATAACATTCTGGTATAATATTATTAAATATCCTATTGTCAATTTTCTAGTTAGGATTCTTCACTTTTAGTTCTTACTTATGTTTATTTATACTTTTTTATATTCCTGTTACGTTTAAAGAAAATCCCTCGTATGTGTAAACGTACCTGGCGATAAAGCTGTTTTTGATTCTGATTCTGAGTAGTAGTAGGACCTTGTAGTAGTAGTAGGGTCTAGTAAAGACTGTAGTAGTAGTAGTAGTACTAGTAGTAGAGACTGTAGTAGTAGTAAAAAAGGACTGCTTAGTCACCAATCCCACTAATTTATTTGGTTCGTAGGCAGTATAGATCCACCACTTAATGAGCTTCTAGAGTTTATATCATAAGGATCTTCCTTATCATCCCAGTCTCATGACAGTTCCTGAAATGACAGGACATGGACACGAATTTTACATTTTTTTCGTGACACACGACTTTCAAACTAATAAGGATGAAAAAAGTATATAACTAAGACACACACGACCATCACATGTGAGACCAGGGTTTGATTTCTGTGTAAAACCAATAGCTAAAGTTGATTCTTTATTTATTCTAACACAAAGAAAGTAGTTTTAGTGCCTAAATCTTACCAAATTAGTCAATGTTTATAGTTTTAAGGAAGTATTATTTCAACCGAAACCATGACATAACTAAATAGTTTTAATGATGTATATCTAACCAAACTGTGACCGTCACCTGAAATGTTTCTCTGCAAGCTTTATTTTAAAACTCTAACCAGATATAATAATCCCAAATGTATTTTTTTCTGGTAGTGGTTAGCTGTAAAGTAGAGTACTCTCCATTTGCATTTTGCTTGCTGCACAGTTTTGGTATGATCTCCTCCCTCCAGCCTGCATCTGTATAGAGCGCTACACAGTACACCACCCCCCCCACACCACCATCATCATTTCCATCCTATTTGGGGAAGCGCCATTCCTCTGTTCCTTTCTCCCCTCCTCCTCCCTCCTCTTCCTCCATGCCTGTGATGGCACGCTAAATGAGTGTTTGCACTGTATTTTTCACTGACTGTACTTTGCATCCTATAGCTGTGCTAATAACTGGCCATAAGCTGGAGATCGAAACAGAGTAAATGGCTGGGATGTTGAGAATGGAGGCCTGGGGACACAATACAGAGAATAGAATAGGTAAGGATGAAGTCCTCAGCGAGTCTTTAGAGCAGCACATAAAACAGTGTTCACAGTTTTTCTCTTCTGCCTGCATTACTCTATTGGACTAGTGCAGTGGCAGTGGAAGGGTCAACAGGAAGTGTTGCTTTCTTTGTCGGGGTGGAGAGAGTGATGTGCGATGGCACTGACTTCTTGTTTGTGATCAAAGTGACTCCTGAAACCAGCTGCTCTGTGTGATGGCATGATTAAACATTTTCTGTGAAGAAAAGTCACTTACAGACTCAACCCACAATAACAGCAGTTTTGATATAGAGAAATATTTAGCAAAAAACACTTCAATATTTAATTTAAAATTCTCGGCCCCTGATTGGTCCATGCCAGCTTTAAAACAATGATTGAAACTTGAATGTAGATAATGCACTGTTACTCATTCAGTCACTTTTAGTCTATAAATAAATTAGCATCTCTGGCAAATTCTCAATAACTACTTGAATGTAGCTATTGTTATTGTATGATTAGTTAACTCTTTGATATTTTTAAGTGCAATGAGATAACTTCTGTTATGAATTTATTTGAATTGAAGTGTTTAGTACAGCGTCTTGAAAAATGATTACATAAAGTCCTAGTCTTTGAAAATTGGAAGATTATTAACACACCTAAATATAGACAGGTATTTTAAAAAAAATTAAATATTGTCAGCAAGCTGTAGCTGATAGATAGATCTATATATAGATAGATACTCCATTCATCCCAGGCGGACACAGCAGCAGTACAACAAACCACACAAAGAATATTGCGAAAATATTTGTCAGACACAAGTACTTACAAGTACTTGGTGTTGGAAAGGTGCCGCCCACGATGAAAGTAGGTGTGGAGGAAGCTAGTCGCACACTCGTAGCCATGATGCAAAAAAAAGTTTAATAATTGACATGAGGTGCAGCCTACGCTTTTTTCCTTTATGGCATTTTTTTCCTTACATTAACTTTTATACTTTACGTAGTTTTGAAACCAGTACTTTTCCACTTTTACTGGAGTGAAAAGAGTTGATATTTCAACTTCTACAGGAGTCTTTTTAAACCTTAGTATCTATAATTCTACCTGAGTAATGAATGGGAATACTTTTGAAACCTCTGGAGTCACGGGATGAAAGTCTATGTCGCCATGAAGGCAATGGGGTGTTGTGTCTGGAGCTTGGATGCGACTAAGTGGATGACCTCACAAGTGGAACATAAACAGCGACAACAATAGCATGTAGAAACTCTCTGGGCAGATATAATAGGGATGAAGACCCAACACTAAATTAGGACATGTTCCTTGACAGTAATATGTTCAGGGTTCCACCATCTCTTCTTAATGAGAACAGCAAGCCCCCTCCTTTCCTTTTATTGCTCTCCTCTCGGTTTCAGCCCGCCCGTGCTATCTCAATGCCAGTGATGGGGCATTAGTCTGGGAAATCCCCGTGCAGCCATTTCTCAGTGAAACACATTACACTGTGCTCCCGATATTTCCTCTGACTCCTCACCAGGGCCATCATCATGCCAATATAGTAAATCCATATCCTTGAGTATAAGGATATGGATAAATGGCAATACATTTTGGATTGGTATCTCCCCTCAAAAATATGATAATGCAGACTCATCAAGACTGTTTTAAAGGAATCATTATGACTCATAATCACCACTGTCATTTTTTAAAAGATTTTTTGGGGGCTTTTTGCCTTCATTTGTTAGAATCAGCTGAAGAGAGACAGAAAGTGTGGAAGAGAGGGGATGACATGCAGCAAAGGGCCACGACGGTTGGATTCAAACCTGGTAAGGACTCAGCCTTGTACATGGGTGGCCCGCTTTACCAGGTGAGCTAAAGGGGCAACTGTCATTATTTTGTGAAAATCAAAAACAGAAACATATTGCTTTTTTTGGACCCCACTGTTCACTGTACCCAGAAATTCACCAAATGCAATGGTAAAACTGTGGTTAAAATATAAAAAAAAAAAATAAGCAGATGGCAAGAAATTGTCTGAAACCAACTGGACTACAAATAAGCAAATTAAAGGAAAAACAAAAGGATTAGGAGTTTAGCAATTTGTGAGATGGAAGAGGACGTGGGAAACAATTATACAACAGAAACTGTATACGTGAAGACATTCCCTAAGCTCAAATCCACATTTTTGCTTTAGATTTTTGATTGTTTAAATCAATTATTGCTGCATTAATTACAGTGTGCCTGCTAAGTGACTTTGGTGTAGCTGTATGTACTTTAAGAGTGTTACAGTACAGTGAGGCCACATTTCTGCCCAGTCATCACTACTAGGTTATGCAGAGGCCAAAGAAGCAGCAGGAGGAAGCCTTCCTTAATTTATCTCTCTGTTCTGTATTTAACAAGCGCTACATGTGCTGAGGAGGCACACGGCTAACACAAAGGTTCGGCACAATCATTAAAGGCGCACAGGCATACCAAGGCTAATAATTTGACCTTTGCTTTTCTTGTTCTGGGCGTCGGAAGGAAGCAACACTATCTGCAGAGGATAAGTCCATTTGTTATATCGCATGATTTATGATGGGCCCGTTAATGTGGAGAATGCTAAAACAGTCCAACTGAGACAGCATGGAACAAATAGCTTTGGAGTCCAAAATTAGCTGGGAGGTGATACTTTGTTGAACCATGGCAACAGCAAAGTCTTTGAATTTAAATAAGCTTCTTCCCGTGCCTCTGTCTCCAAAAACACCAAGCAGCACTTTTAGGGAAGGTTTGGTTGGAAGCTCCTCGTCAGCAGACTTTAAGTTGCACCTCACATACCCTGTAGCCAATGTTTTTTGGGGTTTTTTTGTTTTTGTTTTTATTTATTTATTTTATTTTTCACTATAAGCCGACAGCCTGCAGAGACGGGGTGGATGGAGGGGAGGTTTTCAGATGGATCTAAATTAAGACGGAAGCAGAATGAAAGTTGGATGTAGTCGATAAAGTAAGTTTTACTGTAGCAGCCAGAATTCCGACAATTTGCCTTTCTGTCTGTTGTGTGAAAAAAACACATCACTTAACTGCTTTGCATGTAGTGAAAGTGAATCGCTTGAACCGGAGATTTGAATCAAACCCAGCTACAGCGGGGCGAGCTCATCTCCATCATTTGGCTCCTCCGGGGCAAACCTGTGAGTTTGTTTGAAGGTTCACCAAATAAACAATGCGGAGCCAAACACCTCTGCAGCTGGAATCTGGCACCATTGATTCTGGCTTTGGGCAAGAGCTGCTGCGGTCGGTGTCGTGTGGAATGGCTTTGAGGAGAAAGAGGTTGGAGGCCTGGCCGGCGCTGGAGCCTCCCCAGGTCTTCGCCTGAGGCAGCAGCACCTCAGCATTCTGATCGCCTCCAGTGCAGACATCTCTCACTCGGTGTACCAGAGCCTTCCTCCAACTCTACTTTTAGAAAAAAATCTTTGCATTCTTGTCTTTTCCCCGTCTTTCTATAGTCTCATTCTTTTAATTACTCCCTCTCATTGATGCTACAGTATGCTGATCTCCATAACGCTTATTTCTCGCACCTCTCCCGCTGTGCATTCATGCAGAATCTACCTGTTTGTCAGCGATGTGCCTCCGGGAGCGCCACTACGTGTTTCCTAAATCGATTTTCCATGGCGTCCCACAAAAGACAAAACTGATCCCTGAGTGGGAGTGCCAGCAAGGGAATATGGGCTCATCAGTCCAAATGCAGACGCTGTGGCTGCCTAATGAGTAGCTCTCTCTCAAAGCATAGTCTTCTCCAAAGAACACCTTCTTATTGTGGCTTTAGGATTATTGGAGGCGCACCTGAAAGCCCAGAACAGCAGGGACACAGAACATGACTCCCTTTGCAGGACAGAGGGAGGAATCGGAGGCAGGGAGGAGAGAGGGCACAGCGCTGAACTACGAAGAGAAAAGAGAGAATAGAATATACTGCAGCGGGGTGGATGTCAGGAGTGTTTGCAGAGGAGGAAGAGGCACTGACAGTGCGAGGGGAATGCGGTTGATATGAGTTGATATGTGGCATAGGAGAGTGAGAGGTAAGAAAGAGTTATGGCAGAGAGATGGTGATGAATATGAGATGGGAGTCCGGGCCCTTCAGGAGGAGATGTGGAGGGTTTTCTCTTGCTCAGACGCCTGACCTGCTGCTACTGCTTCACACTCACTTGAGGAATAGAGACATTTACCTGGCTCGAGTGTGTACATCCACAGTATGTTTCTGTATGAAAGGAGTGCGTGTGCGTGTGCGTGAGAGAGAGAGGATTGAGGCTCCGGTAAATCTACCTCACAGCGGAGTGTAAAATCCCTCATTATCCGACTGAGCGCATGCAGCTCTGCAGCCCTCTGACATCCAAACCCAAACTGTAAGCTGGACCACATCTACTGGGGATGAATGCCAGGGATCCAGTCTACCTTTACCTCGCACACCTACACACATGCTAGTGTTGTCTTCTAAAACTAATAAGATTACTCAATCCTCCATGGGTGAAGTCATCTGTTACAATACCATTACCATACTCCATTTCTTCAGTGTCCTTGCTTTCCTTTCAAAACCAGGACCAGACAGTTTTTACCCTCCTAACAATGATCAGGAATCAAGTCAACACTGACATATGATGTTCTTGTCAACGCGTTACTACATCAAGTCAAAATTAGTGTGTGTTTAAATTTCAAAATGAGTTTGTAGTGAGACCATGATGTCTCTGAAATAAATTAGAAGACAAGGGGCTCTTTTTTGAGCAGTGATTAATACTTTTCCTATAAAAAGAGACATGCTTCCAAAAGCTGATGCTTTAGTCAAGACTTTTTCATTCAAAACGAATACTACTACTAATACTACTACTACTACTACTAATAATAATAATATAATAATGACCATCCCTTGTAGTGCCTGGAATTGTTTGTACAACACCCTGGATAAGCACTTTATCTCTTAAACAATTTTTAAAAATGATATTGAAGCTAATTAAAACTGCAATCTGGACGCGTCAAAAGTACAGTGAGCAAAGAAATTCTGACCATTTTATTTGTCACTGGGAGAACTCCGACTCATGACCTAGAGTCTGCAACATTCTGGATGCGGGCCTGCATATATCCGATTAAATATGACACCCAAGCTGCACCATATGTACAAAAAGTATAAATGCATACACCCAAGGCAATTCATACAAATTCCCATGTCATAACATGGAGTAACATGCACAAATGTATGCAAATGCATACAAGCACACTTAGGGATGTTGTACAATATGCTGTGCAGTCTGTTTTTGGAGCTCTGGATGAGTTTTTTTTTACCAGTACCACACACATGCACACACAAACACACACACACACACACACACACGCACACACTTCCCTACACAGAAAATAATCTGTTTTCTCAGTATTAGTCTATGAGACAGCTGTGCACAGGTATACACTCCTGCTGTACTTTTTCCTCCCTTTAGATGCTAAAAGCTGAGTGCAGTGTTTGCTCTGTAAGCACTCAGCGAGTTGCCCCGGCTTTCAACTCATAATGCCTCTCACTTCCAGATAAAATACACGCTCTTGCAGCCATCACATTTAACAAGACAGAGAAGAGAAGAAAGAGGGCTCAACTCGTGATGTATTTCCTCTTCCTCTCCCACTCTCTGTCAGGTGTGGGAGACACTGCATCCGTGTGTGTGTGTGCGCGCGTGTGTGTGTGTGTGTGTGTGTGTGTGTGTGTGTGTCTGTGTGTGTGTGTGTGTTTGTGTGTGTGACGTCCGTGTGTGCCTCATGTGTGTCAGGGTGTGTGCACACAGTGTTTGAGGCACTTGTCACAGCAGGGAATGCTCGATAATTGATTTCAAAGTCTACTTCTAGCTGAGGAGATTATCTTTGCCATCCTTTTTTCTTTCCATTTTTTCCACTTTGTTTTTGAACAACCCACACACACCTCCCCTCCATCCCCTTTTCTCTGCCGACGACAACAACAATGCCTACTTATGCCATAATAAATGGCTGAATTGCACAGCCTTTGTTTACTCATTTGTGACTGTCAGCCAGCTGTTGTCTCCTGTACCCTAAGCCCCCACCCCTACCCTCCCACTTCCTGTTTCCCAAAGCTATGGCAGCCATCTTGGATGTAAATGCTGTGCCATGTAAGAGCAGCTGTTACTGTTAAAACAGGGCTTTTTTGTTGCCTCTAGACATTTAGCACACACAAATGCAGTGCATTGTGCCACACATTTTGCTCAAGATGAATGTTGAACTTTTTACGCACAATACTCGCACACTATGAAGTAATTTATCAGAAGGGCAATTCAAGTTTGGATGGCTTTTACCGCTCTGCCAGAGGGAAGGAAGACAAAGAGAAACACTCATTCACTGGTTGCTACACTGTCCAACACACCCTCACTGGCACGATTTGTTTAACTATATGTTCTGATGTTTTTAGGCCAAAGAATCCAAATCTCTGTATGTTTTGAATATATATACATAATATATATTGCTTTGTCTACTGCTTTTCCAATTTTGTTGTAGAACTGAACTGAAAAGAGACAGAAAAGAATGCAGAGGTGAAAGAAAAAAAAGTTTGACAAAGACTCCCCCCCCCCCCCCAAACACACACACACACACACTAATACATCTATATACCTAGATGATCTGTAGCATCTGTCTCTTAATTGATGAAGTCAATTATATCCCATGACTGCTCACCTATTAGTAAGCAGGAGCTCGGCAGGACACGGATCTGAGAGTGGGGTGGGCAAGTGGGAGGCTCCCAGCTGGGGGAATAATGGGAAAACAGCAGTCGGCCAATGGGGAAATTTATCCCTATGTCCTGCGTCTTGTGTCCTGTGTCCAATGCCTTGCGAGCACTTCACTCCCTGCATGCATGCAGATTGATGTAAAATGCCCAAAAAAAAAAAATCAATTGAGTTAAGAAAATATGCTATTAAGCCGTACAATCCAGTGCAATTATTAAAGCCTTGTGAAGCTAGAAGAACTGAGACTGTCCTCCTGAGAAAAATGACAGCATCAGTTGTTTGTTCAAAATGCCTAAATACACCCTGACAATGGTCTCTATTGGCCCTGTAAATAATTACTGTTGTCGGTTAGGAGCAAAGGTGGAAGTAGCCCGACTTTGCTTCAAAACCTCGTAAGAATGAGCCTCAAAATCTCCTAAGAAGAGGGTCGCAGTGAATTGGATAGTTTAACAAAGCGTCACTTTGTTGTGGGAGACAGCTGTTCATAACCCATTTTTTACCAGCCATTAATGTTGGTTTAAATTAACTGTGACGACATTTTACTCTAGGCTTCACCAAGTAGTTAATCTTTTAACAATGGTGGTAAAGGTTCTACTTTAACGCAAACCATGTTCATTCTCTTACAAAATAGTATTTATAACGGGAGTGAATTCGGGCAGCAGGGTAAGGACCCAAACGCAGACAGTGGAGGGAGAATGTCACAGTTTAATGATTTATTGATGAAATGAAGGAAGGCTTACAGGCAGGTACAAGTTGGGAGACAGGCAGGATCCAGTACAGGTAGGCACGCAGGCAGGCAGGCAGGCAGGCAGACAGGAAGGTTACATGGTGCAGATTGCAGATAGCAGGCTATCTGTATGCAGGAATGAGGTGGAACAATGCAGTGTGGCGGATGGCGTGATAGGCACTGTTGATTGTAGCATAAAAGTGATCCAAAGTATTGTACCGTCTGGTCAGGAATCTAATAAAGTGTCTGTCTTGGGGAGTTCATGGCTGAGATGTCCTTTTTAGTAACTGAGGACAATAACTAAGGAGTCCCGGTTTATCCATTCCACACAAGGTATGTGGTCGGTATAAGTATAGCATGTGCTGTGCATGTTGCCCTGCAGTGGAATGTAAACCCAGAGCAGTATGAACAAAACAAACTCACAGGGATTAAAGTTTGCAGTTTATGAAAAAAATTCCAGATCAGAAGTGTGCTGTACCATCCACTGTTGTAAAAACAGATACCTCAATCTTTCTTTATGCCTGAAAGCTCTGTGTCGCAGAGTTGGAATCCTGTCAGCTGCAGGGTCCACACAGTCACATCTCCATGACGCACAAAACGGTAGATGAAGAAAAGTCTCTGTCTTTCTCCACCAGTGTCTGAAGTTCATCCATTTTGTTCCTCAGTGATCACATATTGGAAAGAAATAGTCCCGATAACAATGTGCGAAGACTGTGGTGGTGGAGATGCATGAGGGCTACGTCAGAACTACGTGATTTGCAAAAACTGGTGATTCAATCCTTACTTTACTAAAGCTAGACATCAGGTTTAGTCATTTTTACGATCTTTAATTTTACATTTTTTCCAGTGTGATCAACTGTAGAGATTTTTTGGGTTAAAGGTTGACCGGGCTATTGAACAGAATCAGCCACTTGCAGATAATCAGAACTTAAAGGTGGGCTATTTTCATGCTTAAGGAACAGACTTGAAAATGTCCAGTATTGTGGATATAAGGAAATGATGGATCTGATGTTATCAGGATTAGGACAGCATCACAGTGGATAGAGGGCCAGCGCAGACCCTGATTATTCTTGATCTTGAAGACGTGTGACTGGAGAAAAACACAAGAATTGGGAATGACAAGAACCTTCTGGGATTCGCAGTGCCACTCTTTCCAATCAGTTGTTTATATACCATTATTTTGCAATGTGTTTAGGAATAAACTTAATTGCCACCTAGATTGAGTTCACTGCCAATGTTTTGTTCCAATGCAAGCAAGGCAAGGCAAGTTTATTTGTATAGCAGATTTCAAGAACAAGGCAATTGCTTTACATATAACATAAAAGCAGCATAGGGCAATATAAAAATACATTTAAATACAGGAGAGTAAAAGTTACTGTGCAGTATAAGTAATTAATCATGATTTGATTTAATAAAAGACAGTGGCAAACAGAAAAGTCTTCATCCTTGATTAAAAATAATTGAGAGTTTCAGCCGACCTGCAGTTTTCTTGGGAGTTTGTCCCAGATGTGGTCCACAAAAAAACTGAACGCTGCTGCTCCATGTTCAGTTTGGACTCTGGGGACAGAAAGCAGACCATACCCACATGACCTGAGAATCTGGATTGTTAATAACGTACCAGGAGATCAGAAATGTCCTTTGGCCCTAAACCATTCAGTGCTTTATAAATCAACAGTATTTTTAAATAAATCATTTGACCAACCATTTTCATTCTCTAACAAAATAGTATTTGTTCCTAAACTAAACATTAACCTGTCACGGGGCTGAATTAAGCTAGTGGGAACATGTAGATGTTAAACAGAAAAGAGCCCCAGAATAGAGCCTTGGGGAACTCCACATGTAACTTTTGTCCACTCAGATGTGTAATTGCCTACAGACACAAAGTAGTTCCTGTCATTTAAGTAGGATTCAAACCAGTTTAGTAATGTGCCAGAAAGTCCCACCCAGTTTTCCAGTCAGTCTAGTAATAAGTTGTGGTCAACCGTATCGAATGCAGCACTGAGATCCGATAATACCAAGACTGCAATTCTGTCACTCAGCCTTTTCAGTGATTTTAGTTAAAAATCATGGTTTGATATGAGCCGTTAATTGTTCATTAGTGACGTGTCCAGATTGTTCTTTCTTAAGAAGGGCTTGATGACTGCAGGTTTCAGGGCCTGTGGTTAGACACCCGAGAGAAGAGACATTTTGACAATTTGTTTAAGATCTAAGGCCATGCAGTTAGAAACATTTTTGGAAAAGCCTGTTGGCAAAATATCATGGCAGCAGGAGGAAGATTTCAGATTTTGTAAAATGTCCTTCAGGTTTTTATGGTTAATTGGATCAAATTGTGTTATGCTATTTCTATTCATTTTAAGTGGACACAGGGACAACACATATCCTGTTCCTGATATGGAGGCACTGACTGCCTGTCTAATTTTCTGAAATTTGTCATTGAAGAAGGAGGCAAATTCATTGCAGGACCTGGTAGATAGAAGTTCAAAGGCTACTGTCACAGGAGGGTTTGTTAGCCTGTCGACAGTAGCAAACAAGGCATGTGCATCATTACTGCTTTTGGCAATGATAGATATTTAGAAAAATAGCTAGAGAAGAGGAATTCAGCTACATATTGAAAGAAGCTAAATTTACACAAGACATCTTTTTGCATTGGAGGGAATCATTAAACAAACTGGCAACTCCACCTACTTTCTTTTACACTCTAGCTTCGTTACTAAAACTGAAGTTGGGAGGGGTGGACTCGAACAGCTGCAATGTTATCTTGGTCTAACCAGAGTTCAGTTAAAAACATCATATTAAGATTTTGTTTGATGATAAAATCCTTGATTAAAAATGTTTTTCCTGCCAAAGACCTTACCTGCTGAGGGATGGAAGCTAAATTTGCAGAAAGTGGGAGAGTAAATGGGAGTAGGGTGAGGAAAAGGGTGAGGGGTAAGTTTGTTTCCAGCTCTTCCATCTGGTCAGTGAACTCCAAGAAGAGGGAGGAGGAAGAGTGACTGGGGATGAAGTGGAACTGGATGAGGTTTTTTGGGGGGTAAAGAAGGTGAAATCTCACCTGTGGTTGAGTGGCCCACTGATTAAACACCTCCACATTCAGAGAGCTGACTGTGTTCAACAGATCAATGTTTCACAACATCATTGGTCCCTATGTGCGCAATTATGTTCTTCACAGTTGGATGTGCAGTCACAATATGCAGGATTCTTTCTGTCAAGTCCTTGGGAATGCACAGTATTTTGGTGTTCTTATTGCACATGCTTCTTGCATCTTTTACAGCAAAATCACCCACAATCAGAGCTTGAGGCCCAGTTAGCGTTCCCTGCACTTTTTGATTTACTTTCAATCTTTACCCTGCTGTGTGAAGATAAGACAAGATCAAGGCTCCTGAAAGAGTGGAGCAAATTTGTTCTCCAGTTGCATACTTTGTTGATGGGGAGGATTGTTGCTAACTCTCCCTTTCGCAACTGTCCACAGCTGTGCCCTACTAAGAATAGGGGTTTAAGAGGTGCTCTACCTCTAGGATAATGAGGCCAGCCAGTTGCATCACAGGGTGCTGGGCTCTACCTTTTACTTGTCCTCCCATTTCCCAGGGAAATGATTTACTCTCTTGGCTTGGCACCAAGAGAGTTCCAGGGAGGACGTCCACTTTTAGATTGTGGATTTTGGTTTCTAGCATTGCAATTTTCTGTAGAAGTCTGTGGAAGTTGCCCGTTGAGAAGGGAGGAATCTTAGCTAAGCATCCAGCCACTGCAGTACAGGCTGTGCTGTTGGTAGGCTGCACTCGCGTAGTACTGAGGAGGTCATAAAAGTGTTGAAGACATGGCAGTAGCTTACTTTATCTGAATAAATTACAGTCCCAATGATTTAAAAGTATCCAGGAGCCACTGCTCATAATTTCTAGCAAGAATATCAGCAAAAGAATGCAAGCAGAGGCGAGAGCAAGCAGCAAAGCAACTGCACTGTAAGAAAGCAGGAAGCAAATGTTGTGTAGTAGTGTTATGTTGTTGTAACACAACAAAGTTGTAGAGAGAAGGTCAGGGTGGAGGGTCAGACATTAAAAGCACATGACTTTGACACTGGAGACTAGGCATTGCACCTCATGCTTAAGTTTGCACCAAATCTTTCAATAATTAACCAAGATCATGATCTTTCCGTGATCAAGTGTCTTTGTTGCCTGACCTTAAAAGACAGTGCTAGTTTATTACAACTTTGTCTCTCAACTTTGTAGTTTTGGCTGTCATTCCTATTTGTAATAAAAACACTGTACTTACCAAGCTAATTGCTAATATCTGGGAAAGTGGTCAGACAAACAGTTAAAAATAAACCCAGGGTTACTTGGAGGAAATATCACTGGTTATGGGATGGTAAAATTTCACCCTGCTTTGATCTTGCTTTGTCCTTTTGACCATGGTCCTCACATTCCATACCCCATCACTTTTTCACCATCTATTCCATGGTAATGAGTTTAAAGAGACCAATCACCCCAAAATCAAAAATACATATTTTTCCTCTTTACCCGTAGTGCCACTGTAATTACCGATATAAATTGTTTTGGTGTGAGTTGCCGAGTTTTGGAGATATTGGCCGTAAGGATGTCTGCCTTTTTGGAAATATAATGGAACTATATGGAACTCGGCTTGTGGATGCCAAAAGAATGAATCAGCAATGTCTCTTTCCAGAAATCATGACCCGTTTCCTCAAGATAATCCACAGATTTGTTGTGAGTAGTTTCATGTAGGAACTATTTTCTGTCTACTGATAGTTCCTGCATGAAACTGCTGACAACAAGGTATGTCCATTATCTTGAGGAACCGGGTCATGATTTCTGGAAAGAGACATTGCTGTTGAGTTTTTCAAATGTATTTTTTGGCACTTTGAGCCCCATAAGCCAAATGCCATTTAGTTCCATTATATTCAAGAGAAGGCAGACACCTCTACAGCCGATATGTCATAAACTCAGCAACTCACACCAAAACAATGTAGATGAATAAATAGCACTACAGGTAAAACGGTAAAAAAATATGTATTTTTGATTGTGAGGTGAACTGTCCCTTTAAGCTGTGTAGCATGTCCGATTTGAAGAGGAAATAATTGAAGAAGGTGATCTATTCTTACTTCATAATCTGACATTAAATATTGCGTCTGCGCCTGGCACTGAAAGAAAAGTTGAGCCTCAGATTATTTTTAAACTATTCAATATGATCAGTTTGTGATGTTCAAGTTATTCCAGGGGTCATTTTGGAATGAAATCTTGTAATGTCTTAGGTCGTCAGCTAAGAAGTATCATTGAGGTGGTTGAAATATGATGTAATGTCGCCCATGTTTGAGCAGTTATCTATGGGAATACGAGAACCGTGTCACAAAAAAAAACAGGCCTTTGGTCATTTTCAAGTGTATTTTCTTCCTGTGTGCATTTTTCCTGCTCAATAACGAAACAGACTCCCTCTCCCTCCCTCCCTCCAGCCTTCCCCTGCCTATTTCTCTCTCTGATGAGGGAGTGGTGATGACATGTGCTAGGAGATGGAGACAGAGTTCCTAACCAGGCCAGTTATGAGGCAGTAAGTCCACTATTGATTAGCTGTCCACATCGCTGCCTTGCCTCCTTTGTTTTCTCGAGCACACACCGGCACATACACACAGTGGAGAGTCCAGATGGGAGTGACCTTTTATCACCTTTCCCTCTGGTTTCTATCACTACATGTAGACACACACTCACAAATATTTCCTCTAGAACTCCAAAAGGTGCAGTGATAGAGGCCAAAAGCCTTAAAGGGGTTTGAATTTTTAAATTGTGGTGTGTTTGGTTTCCTGCAGCAAACATTCAACGTGTTGTAGAAATTATTTTCATATACAAATAATATGCATTAGCAAATTTGTTTTAGAAATATTTATATTAATTAAATATTCTTTTTAAATCTGGTCCTGGCAACTACAGCACAATGGTATTTATGGTTGTGTTTAGGCAACTCATAACATTAATTGCTGCATTGCATTGCAACAGTGCTGGAATGGAGCCATCGTTAGTGATTTTAATTACACATGTGCTTTTCCTGCTTTGACAAGTCAAAAATTCTTCTCTGAAAAAGGTCTGGTTTATCTTGGAACAATAAAGAAACAATAGTACTCTTATACAGTCAGCAAGGCTATCAGGATTTATTTAGACAGCAAATGTAGAATTTGATAGGGAAGAAAAGAAAAAGAAGCGATGCCTTATCAGCAAACATGATAGCCAAATGCAAATTAGTCTTTCACTTTAGTTCACTGTCAGTAATTGGCCTTAGCCATGGCTTTGCAATATTAAACCAAAACCACAATCCTTTTACTAACTCAAACCCCAACCTCCTCCCTTCAATTCATAGATGTATTATCAATCACTCAAGTTTATTTGTACAATCACAGTGAAATGCAATCCTGCCAATTTCTTCAATTTGTGCATTAAAAATTGTTTAAATGGAAAAAGAACAGTAATAAATATATGTGTATGATTTGGGGGGCAGTCTTGGACAGTGATCTCATTTAGGATCCTAGTGGCCTGACGATAAAAGCTCTTCCTGAGCCTCTCAAAGCTGGCCTGTTGTACCCGGGAACCTTCTTCCCGATTGCAGCAGGTAGCAAAGGCCATTATCCAGGTGGTTGGAATCCTTAATGATTCTCCTAGTCTTATTCTTGTAGTGCCTGTTGTAAATATCCTTTAGGCACAGGGTATAGCACTACCTTTGTATGTTCAGCTGAACAAACCACTTTTTGCAGGGCCTTGCGGTCCTGTTTCCATACCAGGCAGTGATGTTTCCCTTCAGGATGCTCTCGATGGTGCAGAAGTAGAAATTCCCTCGCCCTCTATGATGTGGACACCAAGGTACTTGAAGCTGTCCACCCTCTCCATTGAGGACCTGTTGATATTAAGGGGGGGCGTAGTTATGAGAACTATATCTGTAACTCCCCCCTTTATTGCAATGAAAGTTGCTCGTATGCTCATAGCACATATGGCAACAAAAGTTAATTTGCCACAAAAATAAATTATTGATATGGCTAAAAAAATTATTATTGGGCTCTTAAATTTTAACATTCCGGAGTCATTTTGGAGTGTTTGTTACATGCAGAAAACAATATTAATCATTTAAAGCTTCTGTAATCATTTCTTTTGTTATCATTGTGCAAAAGGAAAAAGTATTTTTGGACATCAAATTCTAACTGTGGCCTCTATGTCAAAATCCCTTAAGCTTCCACTTCCGTGCAGTAGCAGCAATAACTTTTAATCGAGGCCTCTCTTTTATAGACGAAGACCGCCTAATAGAAAAGCATGATGCAGTGAAACAGACATAACATTGAGGGCGCATGGCAAATATAGTAACAAAGTAGCATTAATGAAGTATAGATTTGTTTCCTTTTCATTTGGAGCAGCATAATAACAATAATCAATGCTGTACATTTCTCTGCATGCCAGCCAACACCTAATTACAGCTAATTACCAGCGGCTGCCATGTGCGATATGATGGGTCTTCTTTCTCCAAGCCATTCCCAGTAATTACACATATATCATGTCATCCAGTGAATTATTATTGCATAAAAGATCCCCCTGTGGCTCTTTTTCCATTGGACAGAAGAGAGAAATAGCCCACATACACCTGGACGAGTGTTGTCCAGGCCTTTGCCAATCCTCCCCATCAAGGCCAGACCAGTCCAGTTCAGGCCTGGCTATAGACTGGCATATGGGGTGGGCACTGCCTGCCAGGCCTCTGCCAAGACTCCCTACGACCCCAAACAGAAACCACTTTAATCTTCACCTGCATGACAAATGATGGAAGGGGAGGAGAGGAAGAAAGACAAATCAAACCAAGAACAGCGAAGAGAAAGAGGACTGAAAAGACGTAGAAAGGGGAAACAGGATTAGTATTTTCTTCTGGACATTGTGTTTTGTCCTTGTCTCGCTATTTTCCGTCTTTACTCCATCCTTTCATGGTGAAAAGGGAAAAGAAAGACAAAAGTGTTTATAAGAATGTGTAAAATATGGAGGAAAACAATAGAACCAGAAAGAATATGATTGACAGGCTGATTGTCATTCTTTCTAAAATGATCCATATGAATGTTTTTCGATCTAATGCCCCTATGACTTTGTTTGTCACTGCCTTCCAAAACCTTTACAAATCAGTGTTGCAAAATGATTAATTTGACTGTTTTCTGGTTTGCCATCTCTACTTATAAGATTTGGTTAGGTTTAGGCTAATGCTACTTGGTGGCCAAGGATTTAAAGAGACCTGTTGTGACTGTTGATAGGAAACGAGATATGTTGTACTATATGTTGTATTCAGGGCCACTTTAAACATCAAACCATCTACCTACCTATCTACCTAGACCTCTTTTTTAAGAGGGAACATTAAAACAACATTATGCTGACATCTGTCTTTGTTTCTCAGTGACCACATTCATTTTTCACATGACCATTGGACATCACGTCAGGTCAAGAAAATATTAACTGCTGGTTTGGTGACAAGAAGCAAGCTCTGGTTTCCTGCATGAAAATCAGATGGGCTACACCTCCACCCAACACCCAAACCTCCATATCCTTTCATTGCGCTTCACTTACATTAAAGGCACACTACTTTCTGCATTGGCAATAAACATTGACAGTCACTGTAAATTGTTCACTCCAGATCTTTTCAATATCAGTGTTATTCCTAGGGATAAAGGGCTGACAAAGGAGGAGGGTTAAGGGAATACAAGACACTGTTGGTATACTGTTATGGCATTTGTGACCAAAATGATTCAATTTCAGAGATTATTGTACAACACTGCTGACAATCTAGGGCATTACTACAGGCTTGGAAGAAGGCCTGAAGTGCTTGGATTATGTCTAAAAAGACCAACTTCTTCTCATTCACAGGTTAATACTGAGGCACGCTTTGGCTATTATTTACACAACCCTGGAGAGTTTTTGTCTCTTTATGGTTCTTGGTTTTGGGATTTTATGTCAGCATGATATAGCCCATTCAATCAGAATCTGTTTAATTAGCCAATGCAAGCATACAAAGAATGTGTCTTGGCATTTGCTACCAAAAAACGCAACACAGAAGAAGAATAATAGGCAAAAGTAAAATAATAATATTAAAATTTAATTGACATTTTAAAATATATTTACAGAATGGAATAGAAATAGTTTTGAAATGAAATACTCACTTTATAAAGGAAATGTGGATTGTGCTATTGACAAAGAAATTAAAAGTGTATGAATGAAGGTGACACAAGCAAAAATTAAATGTGCATGAATCATTTTATTCGTAAACTGACACATGACACATAGTATATATTAGTAAAGTACCTTTCCTAATAGGGTCTGTGTATAAGCCCCTTAATTCCTACACAACCTATCTTTTATTTATCACACTTTAGCACATTTTGGGTTTATCATATCCACACCTGTAATGCACAATCAAGTTATATACATCTTTTGTTTTCAGGACAAACTAAATTTTTACAATTTTAAAAACAATTATTTTTTAATTGTTCTCCCAAGTCTTGGAAATTAGGGGGAAAAAAGTTAACATTCTAACCAACATACATCAAAAACTATTTACATTTTTACAGACATTTCTCTATCTATCTAGCTAGCTATTCTCTATCTGTCTATCTATTTATTTCTCTATATATCTATCTGTCTACCTATTTCTCTGTCTGTCTCTTTGTCTCTATTGTCTCTGTGCGTTCTCCAAAGTGACTAACCAAATTATCTATCGTTTATTCTTCTAATTTGCGTTTTCTGTCACCAAATTATCTATTGGCTGAGCGAGGCTGGTCCCTTCCGTGCCATTTCCATGTCAAGAAGCCAAATAAAATGTGTAAAAACGAAATACCAACTATACATCCATGCAATGCTCATTGCGCCCTGGACACGCGTCATACATACTGTACATACATACTTTCCAAATGCACATGGAATATACACATTATTTAATACATTTACGCTAGTCTACTCACTATTTTGGGTACTGCCCTTATAGTATAGATCTATTGATGGGGGAATGGGGTAAATCTCATGTTATTCCTATGCACAATGTGTTTGAGATCAGTGCAGCCACACATGCCCACACAGCCTCTGATTGGTCGTGAGACTCAAGGCATCATGGGATTGCCAGTGAATGTCTAACAACAACAATAATAATGGTTTTCAACACGAAAAAAACTGATAAATAATCACAGAAGACACTGAGTATTAGATTTATCTTTATGGATTCATTTTACAAAGTCTCCAAAAATACACTGCAGTTCAAGGCTAGATTACAAAGCTTCTGAAAGGGACCGGAACACTTGTTGAAGCGGCACAACAGTAACCTTCTCGACAAAAAAAAGTAAATCTCTAGTATGCTACGTTCCCAAGATATTTAGAATGCCATGAATGACATGCTCTGATGTTGGCCACAACATCGTCTACCTTAAGGGGGTTAACAGGAAAGGTATCTTCAAGGTGAAAACTGAATGACCACATAAGGAAAACCTCATGCCAATTGCAAAATGGATTTCCATTTGAAAAAGGCGCCAAAAATTTCCATTTGAATAAAGGGGCCAAAAAACTTCCATAGTATTCAAACAAACAAACATTTAAAATAATCCAAACAGTGTGGACCTATAAATGATTCAATTTATGAATTGTATTATGGCTACATGTAACATCTTCACTTTTCTTTAGAACTACTTCACTACATCACTACAGAGGGAAATACTGTGTCTTTTACTCCACTACTGCATTTGTCTGACAGCTTTAGCTACTTTTTAGATTAAAATATTTCATCCCCTTCATGTCCAATGAAAACTACATATCTCTAGATGTGGTGATTTTGATTGGAAAAACTGAATGTTCCTAAATCCTTTATTTGTTGAGAAACCTATCCCATTCCTTAAGCGTAATAAACAATTTAATGGATCGGCTTGAGAATGTGACGTCACAAAGCTGGACAGGCAGTTTTTCTAAGCTCATTTAAAGTGCACTCGCTGGTCGTTGCAGGACAGTGAGGCTATAAACATATGATGATCTTGTAGAATATGATGCATTGCTGTAGATTAAACTGCCCAACAGAATATAAAGTAATTAAAATGAGCACAACCTTAAACAGTAAAGTAAAATACGTACACAGTAATAACGCAGTAATGTTAATACTAATTACTAATGCTAATATTTTAAACATCCATCCATCCATCCATCTTCTTCCACTTATCTGGGGCAGGTTCCTGGGGGCAGAAGTTTGAGCAGAGATGCCCAGACTTCCCTCTCCCCAGAAACTTCCTCCAGCTCTTCCGGGGGAATACTGGGGCGTTCCCAAGACAGCTGAGAGACGTAGACGTGTGGAGGAGCAACGGCTCTACTCTGAGCTCCTCCCGAGTGACCGAGCTCCTGTCTCTAAAGGAGTGCCCAGCCACCCTACAGAAGAAACTCATTTCGGCCGCCTGTATCCAGGATCTTGTTCTTTCGGTCATGACCCAAAGCTCATGACCATAGGTGAAAGTAAGAACGTAGATTGACCGGTAAATCGCCTTGCAGTCCAGCTCTTTCTTCACAGAAAAAAGGCCGGTATATCGACACTGCGGAGGATACGCCAATCCGCCTACATGGGTTGCATTTGTCGTATAGGGACCGGACAGCCTTAAGCAGAGGGCCCCGAACCCTGTACTCCCAGAGCACCCCCCACAGGTCACTATGAGGGACACGGTCAAATGCCTTATCCACAAAGCACATGTGGACTGGTTGGGCAAACTCCCATGAACCCTCCAGCTGGAGAGGGTATAGAGATGGTCCAGTGTTCCATGACCGGGACGAAAACGGCATTGTTCCTCCTGAGTCTGAGGTTCAACTATCGGCCGAATTCTCCTCTCCGGTACCCTGGCGTAGACTTTTCTGGTGAGGCTTAGGGGTGTAGTATAGTTGAAACACACCCTCTGGTTCCCATTCTTTAAAAGAGGTACCACCACCCCGGTCTGCCACTCCAGAGGCACTGTCCCCAACCACCACATGATGTTGCAGAGGCGTGTCAGCCCTGGCTTGAGGTATTCAGGGCGGATCTCATCCAGCCTGCCACAGAGGAGCTTCTCAACTACCTCAGTGACCTCATCTTGGGGAATCGACAAGTCCACACCTGGGCCCTCGACCTCAGCTTCCTCAGTGGAAGACGTGTCGGTGGGGTTGAGGAGATCCTCGAAGTACTCCTTCCACCGTCCAAGGATGTCCCCAGTCGAAGTCAGCAGATTCCCACCCCCACTTTAAACGGTGCTGCTTTACCCTCCTGAGGTGCCGGACGGTTTGCCAGAATTTCTTCGAGGCCGACCGATAGTCCTTCTCCAGTTATTTTTAACATCACAATTCATAATTAATCTGAAAACTAAACAGGTTTTTGAGGTACACATTTAAAATTTTCAAAGATTAAGATGTACTTTGAATGTAAACAAGCTGACAGAGTGCATAAAAAAGCATCGGAATAGAGCTTGTTTATGATATAACTTCCCAGGGGAGGATTCCCCTAGACCCCCATACAGAGGTCCGGGCTAAGCCCCCAATATCCTCAAATCCTGGAAACGCAGCTGGTCACCAGGCCAGACAAAGCTAAAGTTAGCTCACTTTGGATAAGGTAATGGTACTGTAGCTAAGTTACACAACAATATTAAATTAAAAGTTACAGCAACAAACATGAGGTCAAGCAACTTGTGTGCATGTGTGTCTGTCATTTGCTCAGGGTGGAGCACACACGGGTCACCAATTATCACTCTTTGTTTTATGAATGTTTTATCTATGAAGATTTGATTTTTGTACAACTTTCCCAAAGCCTTTTTATGTCTGACGCTATCCCCTGAGCAGTTGGAGCCAGGGAGAAAAACACTTTACATGCGCCGTAGCCCATACTCACACACACACACACGTTTGTTTCAATATCCCCGTGGGGGACAGTCATTGACATAATGCTTTCCCTAGCCCCTTACCCTAAACCTAACCATCACAACTAAATGGCTAAACCTAACCCTTACCCTAACCCTAACCTAATTGTAACATTTATCCTAAAACCAAGTCTTAACCCTCAAAAACCAGACTCTCCTCATGGGGACCTCAATTTTTGTACCCACAGTGACACAAGTCCCCAAGGGTCCGCGTGTGTTCCGGTGTAAGTCCCCACTGGGATATAAAAACATGAAACACACACACACATGTTATCAGTCATGGGGTGAGCCAGCTGGCAGCCAGGGCAGCCCCACATCACCATTACCATAGGAATCCTCAATCACTGGGAACTGCTGGTAATGGAGCAGTTTTTACATGAATGAGTGAGTGCAGAAATGTGGCAAGGGAGAGAAGGAGAGACAGAGAGAAAAAGAGAGTGAGCATGAGAATAGCAGGGGAAAAAGAGAAGCGTTTGTGCAGTCTGTGTTTATTTGCTGCAGTCTGGTGTGTTTTTAAAGCTTAAGAGAGAATTACAACTGGCTTTTTCTTTACCCCAGACTCTAAAATTAATCCCATTTATAATACATTACTCTCCTCTTGTCTATCCCTCTCTCTTTCTCCGGCCCTCTGTGCTCTATCCCTCCATCTCTGCATTGCTTCATCCGTACATCCTTCCAAGGTTGATTTTCTCTTCCTTTAAGACCAATGGGAAGAGCATTTCATGCATGAAATGACTAGTCTGGGTCCCCTGGTAGCTCTGCACTACACACACACATACACACACTACAGTGATGTACATACAGCCCGGTGTTATGGATCTAATGATTTCCCTGGAGCAAGCATTAGACAGACAACATGTATGTATCACCAACTACATCAACTGCGGCTCCCTTGACCTTGCAGATTATTGCTCTCCTCCGCAGCGCGGGGTGTGTGTGTGTGCGTGTGTGTGTCTTTTTTTTTAAGCGTGTGTATACAATATCTTCTATTAGCAGACGTGTTCAGAATAGATTTGTTTCATAGAAGACACTGGGTCCGAGACATGCTCAATCTCTCAAACTCCCCCCAGAACTGCAGCTTCAGTAGAAAAAGGCTCTTCACCATTTGAACCCACATTTAAGGGTCGCACCCTTTCTGATCACACAGACATTGCACACATACTTCCGGAATCAGAGGAACTTGTTCCACTGTTAGGAATCTCTTCAATGTCCATCCAGGATAAACTTCTGTAAGTTTGCTTTGAAATCATTGTACTCCATATAACTTCAGATCTTCATATTCAACAAAACTAATCCAGAAGATTGTTGAAGATATTTAGTAATACAATACCAATACCCCAGTAGCTCACCTGGTAGAGTGTGTACCTTAAGGGCTGAGTCCTAACCCAGGGCCCTGTTGCTGTCCCCCCCTCTCTCTCCTGCCTTTCCTGTCTACATCTACAGCTGCCACTGTCCAATAAAGACAAACTGCCCAAAAAAATAAGCTTACAAAAATACATAAAAAGAGAACAGTAATGATGATAACAAATAGTGATCACTGACACAAACAATGCATCTTCTGTACTGTGAAAAGGAAATGAGGATCTGCGACAAAACACGTGACTTGCTCCAACAACATGGCCTGAGCCAGGACTATAAGTTCAGGTGTGCCTTGTTTGGTTAAGGTTAGGAGGAGGGAGAATTTCCAACAATACCACTGACATACTGACTGGTGGCATTTATGAATGACTTAACCTATTATGAACATCTCTCTGTTCATGTCAGAACTGCATAAAGCTGTCCGTGCCATCTGCCAATTTCTTACATGCTCTCTCCTTTCAAGGCGTTATTTGTTTTTTGCCCATCTCTCTATACATATGCATATTTCCTGTATGCTTGTGGCAAACAGTGAGTAAATAGAGTGTAAAATGTTTAACCAATGTGGACAGAGGCATATGGTGCACTCCCAGGCCACTGTAGAGTAATGTAGTTGTATTTGCTTCCTGTTGTTTCAATCTGATTTAACCAATATTTGTACATTCTGAATAATTCAGTGGAATTTCTCCCTGTTGCAAAGCACCGGGCCTTAAATCTGCATGTATAATTGAACATATTTATGCTAATCTAATTGTTTTACAGTTAGCTGGCTTTGTAGTGCTTAGTCTCCAGAATAAACAGGGGAAGCTTAGCGACCCCTCCCCGTCCCCCCAGCAGCCCCCTGGGAATCCTCTCAAAGCAGCTGTTGACAGAGGCGAGCGAGGCGATGTGATTCCAGGCAGGATAGAGTGGCACATTTCCAATCTCACATAAGAACGGGCTTGGAAGCAAACCGCGCACCATAGTGTTCACATTATACTATTGTGTTTCGTAGCAATTTGAGGGCCTTAATGCCAGCAGCTGAATGCTAAGTTGCTTCTCTTGCACTGAGGCACTAGTTGGATTGTGAATGATTACTCAAAAGTCTCTTACCTCAAGGAACAGATTTTCACTAGAGTGCACTGAATATCTGTGGATTCTTGGAGTGTGTGCATGTTGGCATGGGTTTAGTTAGAAATACTTGAGCTATTGTACAGCCAGCAATAGTTGGGTTACAGCTATCAAGGTGAGGCTTGTGAGCTCTTATAATTACATTACAGAAGAGGAAAAAAAGCAAAAGTGAAGGGTCACCTGTGGAGGTTCTAGACATATGGATGACCTGAGCCTCAGCATATGCCACATGGTACTTCAGGTAGGCACAGAAGTCCTTTTATAGTCAAATTTCGCAAAGACTGCAGTCATACAGTACCAGTCAAAAGTTTCCCTTTTACTTGAATGAGAAAGTGCATCCAAACTTTTGACTGGTACTGTATGTTTACAAAAGCTATATGGAATACTACTGGTAGAATTTGGCACTCATTCTGGGGCGGCTGTGGCTTGGTGGCAGAGCGGTCGTCCACCAATCGGAAGGTTGGCGGTTTGATCCCGGCTTCCCCCGGTCATGTGTCGAAGTATCCTTGAGCAAGATACTGAACCCTGAACTGCTCCCGAAGCTGCGCCTTCGGTGTGTGAGTGAGTGTGACTGGTTAGTTTAATTTGTACTGATGGGCAGTTAGCTCCTGCCATCAGTGTATGAATGTGTGTGAATGGGGTGAATGTGATGTAGTGTAAAAGCGCTTTGAGTAGTCAGAAAGACTAGAAAGGCGCTATACAAGTGCAGTCCATTTACCATTTACCATTCTGCCTACATACACCTACGCTGAGCCATGCACCCTTTCTGTTCGTTCTTTCTCCTGCACCTGCAAGTGTGTGCATTGACATCGGTGTATAAACTTGTGCAAGTCTTCACATCTCAATTTAAAATCTGGAATCTTCATCCCAAGGAGGATCCAAAAGGGATTGTTTGCTAATTGTGCGGGATCATTAGCAGAGGAGTGATGATCCACCCCAACCAGTTCCCTCTGGCCCTAATCTCCCCCTCCATCAGGTTGCCTCCCCCTTTACCTCTGCCTCAGCAGACTTTCACAAAAGCTGCCGTGTACATACTACCTGGGGGTGGGGGATGTTGGCCACCTCATACTGCCCAGAGCGAGGGTACCATGGTGGGGGGAAGATGAGTGCTCAGGGGCCCGGTCTGGCACGGCTGTGGCCCTGCCGGGGCTTGAGGCCATTGGTAGTGGATCAGGCCCTTCTGGCCGGGCAGCCAAGCCGGTCAAACTGACAGGTAGCCAGCAGACCCACCTAACCGGCTGTCCCAGATGGAGAGCCAAAGGAGAGGTGAGGATGGAGGGAGGAAGCTAGAGACGAAGGGGGGGGTGATGGAAATATGGCGGGAGGAGATTAAAGGATGGAACAAGGCAGGAAGCAAGGAGAAATGGGGATTGAGTGCTAACAAATTAAAAATAAAAATAGTGTTGACAGGTAAGAAGAAAGAAAGAAGGGGAGCTATGGAAAAGACTTGTGTTAGAGGAAAGATGGAGGAATTATCAGAGGAAACGGGCAAAAATGCAAGGGAGATAGGGGAGAGGAGAAAAAGGGGGGTTAAGAGGAAAGAAGAGAGACAACAGACGAGAGAGTTGGAGGAAAATAAGAAAAATAAAGGATCAAGGACATATAACAAGATGCAGAAGATGAAAAGAAAGGAAGGCTGAAGGAAGGAAAAAGGAAAAAAAAATATAGAGTTGGAACACTGGCATAATGGAAGGAGAACATTGAGGAGGAAGATGGAGTGGCGAGAAAATACTAGCAATGGAGGAATAGAATGAAAGAAATAGGTGAAGAGGATGTTGGTAGGATTGGAAAGCTGGAATGATTGGTGAAGGAGTAGTAGGCGGGACAAAAGGCCAGGACTGTCAAGAAGCAGAAAAGAGAAAAAAAGAGGGCAAGAAAAATGGGTTAAAAAGAGCAGCAGCAGCTAAAGTAGCACAGACTCAGTTGAACTAGAGGCTTGAAAGTAAACTGTAGCAAAGTGAATCAAGGATGTGGAATGACACCATGGTCAAGTATTGTTTGAAAGATTCTTTGTGCATTCACACACTGGGTCTCATGTTGTCTTGTCTGTAGGGGAATCAGCAGCAGTCCCGGTAGGACCTGTGTCCCGTACTGCCATGACATGGATTTTGCAATACTGTCATTACTGTCATACGTTTTTTTATCAGATTCAAACTAATGTGTGGATGTGATAACATGCAGGTAGAGGGCTACGCACGTACTCATAGAACGAGAGTTACACCCAGTAACTACTATTTTCCTCACTAATGCTGAGTCCGGTAACGAGAAGATGTGGAAGGTAGCGTTACTATGTATGTTTTTATTGGACTTTCCTATTTGTAACCAACAGAAGAGAATCCGCAAATGTGTACCATAATACACAAATATTTCACCATCCACAAATGTGTTTTTTTATTTGTGTTGTGTAAAGTCATCTCCACAAAAATACAGAGCGATTTCCATAAACTGTCCCATCTTGTCTTTTACATCCTGGTAGAAGCCAGATTATTTTATCTGGTTGTACAATGGCTCTTGTATAGCCTTCTTCTCAGTAGTTTACAGACTGTAGCTCCATGAACTCATGTGAAGGAATCTTGCCACGTGCTGGTGTAGCTAGTAACAGCACCTCAGTTTGAGGATGCCTTTATACAGATCTGCTGCGCTACGAATTGTACAAAATTCCACAAATAAATAGGAGGAAAGTCACAAATGTCACGTAGCCCACAAGCTGACAGGAAGCAATCTGCACAAGTTCAAAACTCGTTTCACATGTAAAAATAGATCCACAAATGCATAAACATCACTTGACATGTATTTATTGTGGTGAAACTATTGGTAAAACCTCAAAAAATCACTTATTTTTGTTGATATGACTTTACACAACACAAATAAAAAATACATGTTTGTGGATAGTGAGATATTTCTGTATTATGTTTCACATTTGCAGATTTTTCTACACATTGCTGCGGTACAAATTGGACAAATTCCACAAATGTGGAAAACCCATTTTGTGTGAATAAATGGATCCACAAATGCGTATATCAATTTAAATGTATTTGTTATGTTGAAACTATTAACATTTGTAAAATCTACAACATTTTTAGGTGAAATAAAAATTCTATTTACAGAGTAAGTTATGCAGTTTTTTTTAAATAATTTTTTCTTTCTTAAGATATCTACCCTTAGATTACCAACAAAGTGAAAAGAGGTAGGATCATGTTTTGAGCGGAGTATCCCCTTTTATTTTTGTAATACCGTGATATACTGTCACTATAAAAAACAAAACAAAAATATTTTAGTTCATATTGCCCACCCCAGGTCCCAGGTAGCTGTTATTGTGTTTTAATATTTGGCCTTGAACCAGTGGGAGAGGATTCCTCAACAGGCAGAGCATGAGGTGGGATAGTCGCATGCTCGCACATACAATTTATTTATTATTATTATTATTATTATTACACTGCATTTGTTCAGTTTTCACTCCTTTTGTTTAAAGGATAATGGCATAGCCACTACATTTCTTAGCCATGTTTATGACTGTTACATGGGAAGAGCATAATATATTAGCATATTGGTCGCATGTTTTTTATGTTGTCATTCTCCAAATAAGTTTGGCTATACAGATATCCCGTAAATTGGCAGTGCTACTATACGTTCTGTAGATTTGTTTTTAATGAAATGAAAAAGTTTTATACTATTTGCAATTATTTTACACCTGCATGTCCACAACTCAATCCACCGTAAATATCTGTATATGATTGGACAAAGGACAGTGTCAGTGTTTAGGGATATATGAACATTTTGAGGCTTAGTACTGTCAAAACATGAACTACTAGTGAAAAAAACAAACCAAATGTTTTTCTGTTTGCCACAAGGGTTACCATTTAGTTTTTTATTGCTGTAAACATGTAGTGGAATTTGATCATTAAAGTTCATTCTTGACCTATGGGAACAGTATATGTTAAGGAAAAGTTCATTTGCTAGCGTTTGGTATTTTCAACCACATTTCAAGGTCTTCATTCAGCCAGTCGAGCACCCTAAGGATTGGACCCCCCAACCCCCCCACCCCCACTGAGATGAAGACTGGAGTGGTATATGACATCACATGTGTGGTGTACACATATGAATTACATGCATAATATCATACATACTGTACATACACATGTATGCACACAGACTTCAGTCCTTCAATAACCTATTAATTCTTTCTTATCAGTTTTTTAACTTTTTTATCAGTGCAGCACTATATTAAATAAACATACAGTCAGGCCCACTGGTGTGTGTGCCAAGTAAGAGCTGTTTTATTAGGCTGCTGTTCACAGCGGCGTGTGGGGGGGTGTGCATGTGTGTGTGTTTATACCGGAGGGAAGGTTAGCGAGCGTAATTGAATCATATTACTTCCTCCACATGGCTTGTCAAGGCCCTTTTTATGATTTGGAGCTAATCCATAAGGATGCTTAACATTGATTTAGCCATGCATTGATAAGTTACGCCAGGATGCAGAATGGCAAAAAGCTCTTTGAACATTAATATTGCAAAACAAACATTTGGTCACAAAAAGGAGCCGCGACTTTTTATCAACCACTGCAAAGTTGCTGCCGTCTAATAAATTAATAAAAAAGAAAAACAGCAGAAACAATAACCGAACAGCTCCTGTCCATCTCTGCTGACTGAGTTTCTCTTCTGCCAAGCTCTTTTTTGTGAGATTGTATCATATAATGCACAGTAGATATCCGTTTTCCAGTCTAGCTTTGAACCATGTAGTCTCTACAGTGGGTCCTACGTAAACATTCGTGAACATGTAATAATACCAGGTTTCCTATTGCACAGGTTTATATTAGAACATTTTAGTAGGTGATTCAATGCAGCACCCATTAGTTGAGTTGATCAAAATCCCTTTATTGAACCAAAAAAGGCATCATTACAAGGACATGGATGCTGCAGAAGTGCCGTGTAAATCTCTGCTGTAGTTAGCTAAGATGCTGTCCTAGACACATTAGTCTCTAGATGACTGACTGGTAATAGGAAACCATAGCAGCTCATCCATGGGCTTTTATTGGCCTTTAAGATTTTCATCAGCAGTTATAAGTAACAGTTCTGACCAATCCACTGCTTGGCTTGATGGGCTGTGAAGTCTTTATTGGCTCCTTCGGATTGCTTGATGAGGAGCGCAAGAAGTTTCTGTTTCAACTCAGTGTGTTTCCAAAGAGCTGCAGTAGAAATGACTGAGGATGGACTGCACTTTTAATATTTTAGGCGTTTAGCTGACAACATTATCCAGAGGTGCTGCTTAACAGCGAGTGGGGCTGTAGAATGAGCTTATACACCTCAGATGGCCTCTGTTCAAAGCGGCCAACGTCAGGGAGGCCAAAGGTCAAAGTGTTATTAAAGAGTAACTAAACCCCCAAACCACTCTTTACAGCTAAAAACCAATTTTTATGGGTATTTAGTAGTGTTGTAGATGGATTCAGGTCCAAATCTTGACATTTTAGTGCTAAGTATTTGAATTCTACATATAAATATGCACAGCAACTGCATGAAACCCAGCCCTAGCTCTGTAAATGCTAAACAAAGAAAGTGTCTTGGACTGTCCGACGGCCATGATTTGTGTGTAAAATGTTAAATGACCTGCCCGCGGACATTCAGCTTACTTCCTAGTTTGCCGAGATAGGCTGTCGTTGTGATGTTAGCTATAGTAGCGGGAGAGCTGTGAGTGTTGCTGTCTGGAGCTGGTTTGCTGGATGTGGGATATGGAGGATACTTTTGGTCATAATTCCAATAGAAAGTCCAAATAGACCGAATAGATCAAATTTAAAAGATTATTATTTTACTACACTACCAGGAATAATCAGGCCATAATTAAACTTAAATTGGAAAAGCAGGTTTGAAATGTAAAATGATGATTTGAATATGTAAAGTGACATTTAAAATGCAAAAGCTCAAATGGAAATGGTCAAACTGAAAGTTTAAATTGTAAAGATGAAATAGAAAATGGCAATGGAAATGCGAAAAGAGAAACATCAAACATGGATCTCGAAACGGGAAGTGGGACAAGCTTAAATGAAAATACTTAAAGCTTAAATAGAAATATTTTGAATATTTTATTTTACATTTGCACTTTACCATTTCATCTTTTCCATTTCCATTAGGCCTTTTGTCATTTGCATTTTACAGCTTTATGTAAATGAGGAGGCGTGACCCAAAGGCACCTAATGGACAGCAGGGGCCGCTCTGACTGCTAAAGAACACACTGCAATAAAAACGTAGCAAGTAGAGTGAGCAGGGTCGGAGCATGGGGGTCGGAGGGAGGACTATTATTTATAAGGCGGTGGCTTCAAATTGATAAAGTGTTCGAAACATTTCTGTCAATGCGGCCTCACACACAAAGTCATCAGTGAAAGGGGCCTTATGCCGAGTTCACACTAAAGGATTTTAAAAGTTGACAGATCGCTGTGCTGTTCACACTACATGACACTATGTACATTTTCCGCAACAGGGAGTCACACACTTACACGACTCTGTCACCCAACGACTCTATCCGGCCACCAAACCGCGTTTGGTCGCGAGATGTCGAACGGGAAACGACGCGAGAAACACGAGTTGTTTTGAAGATGGACATTGAAACAAAATTAGTTGTTTGCGCAATGATCTGTTCTGAACCCCGAAAAAGGGGGGGGGGATATGTTGTTTCTCTGTCCGCTGAGATGACCTCGACTCATTCCTTGCTCTCACTGGCTGTAGTTCGTCACTCCGGCACGTGACACCACAGAACATCGAGTCGGCCGACGGCTCCAGATATTTAGCATGCTAGATATTTGTCTGCCGTCGGTGAGGCGTCGGCGACGCGTCAGAGAGCGTCTTTAATGTGTCGTTGATTAGTTCACGCATAAAGATTGGTACGCGCTGATCACCCGCTGATTTGCCCCCGATCACACCCCCAAACCTGTTGGCGAGCTCATGCAAATCGGGCTCAAATCGGCCTTAAAATCCTGTAGTGTGCACTAGGCTTTAACAACTCCACCGCAATTCCCTATCGGTCTGAAGGCAGGAATGCAGCTGACAGTGCAACTGGCCACATTAGCAGTTATTTGCTGGCTTGCATGACTGAGGTTATGTTGATACCATGGTCACTTGGAAACAATAAGCAGACAAGTGTCAAATCAAGTAGGGAGCAATATGTCTTCCTGCAGTATTGTCATATGGGTCTGCAGCGTGGCCAGTGCCGTAACACAAAAAAGGAGGACACTTTGCGACATTTAGTGAGGCAAGAATAATTGCATAGGACTCTGGTGTACTCGCAACTACAACGTACTGTCCATCATATCCACGGTATCATGATACAGTGATTCTGAAATAGCCAGACAATCTGATGTAGACCTATGTGTAACAGAAGAGGCAATAAAGTGTTTGTTCACAGTATTTGTATTCATTCAAGGCATTGTCACGTCTGTTTCAAAAAGGTCTTGCAAAGTGCCTGAAAATATAACATTTCTGGACTTCTGGAAATATCAGAAATGCAGAAATGAACAAACCATGAATGCGAAAAATAAATAAATACACATTTCAGTATTAACAAAGAAGCAGCGTCTCTTTACTGCTTTTTGCTGTAAACTCGTGCTCTTTTGTCCATTCCGGATTAAACGAGGTCTGACGCTTCTTACGTGATGATATGACATCACGTGGAGGCTTGTTTACGTTTTTAACCAATGATCTATCAGATATTCCCTTGACACCGCTTTCAGCCAATCATTTGTTTGACTGGAGCTCTTACGACATTAATCGCCATGCTGCTGCGTCCCAACAGAGATTCTAGAGCGGGTTTTTTTTAGACCGATTCCGAGTGACTCCAAAAAGGAGGACAAATTAGTGTCCGGCTTGAGGCTGCGCTGGACGCCGGACAGGGGGCTTAAAACCCGGACTGTCCGGTCAAAATCCGGACGTATGGCCAGGAAACGCTGGCTAATGTAACTCAACCAGTTTAACGTTACAGACATCTGCGTTACTAGTGCAGTAAATGGCTACTGTAAGGAATCATAGTGGTGCCTTGGCTGCTGTCTGCTGGGCCCAGTTTTGGAAAGCCACGTTAAGTGAAAACTTTTGTTAACCCTGAGATGGGTTTTCCATTCCAGAAAAGAGAGGGAACTTAGATGGTGTCAGTTACTGCAGTAACTGACTCTGAACCTCGTTTCTCTGGGTCTCCTCCCTCTTAGTCATTCATTCAGTCCGTATCGAAGCGCGTTAATTAGCCGAGGTTCACTGAGGCTTGACCATCCCTTCCTCACTTTCCTGGCTCGGTTGTATCTACACACCGGCTCATCAGCAAATCATCCCTCCCACTTTAATCATTCCCTGTCCGGGTCCTGTATTTGAATCCAGCTGAGTTCATAACAACTTGTTTATTAAACTGCAAAACCTGGAAATTAAATTGGAGCTAGTAAAAAAAAAACAAGGATCAGAATGACAGAACACACAGTCTTCATGTTTAGTGTGGGCTTCTGGCTGAAACGCATTCTGTCTGTTCTAAATGAAATAGGAGTGCCATGGCTCAGTTCAGGGAAAGCACATAGTGGGTTTTTAATGAATATTAATTTTGTACAAATAATAAAAAATAAAAAAAAGAATTGTTTTTGGGAAGAAATAATATGAAATAAAAGCGCACACTTCAGGACTTAGCAGACGTAGTGAGTTGACATCGTTGAGCTGAGGCATGGTTGAATGTTTAGCGTAGTCCACTCTTGTTTGGGAGATCTGGGTTTGATGCCTGGTAGGGGAAGCTTCTGTAGTTCATTGAACACATATTTTAACATTTTATTAACCTAAAAATTATAAGTGCAATGAGAAAACAGAATTGTTACGCCTATTTCCACTTTTCTTCGAATACAAATCATTTTGCTGCCTCAACAAAATAACAGATTCTTCCACAGACCAGAACAAATGGGTAACTCTACATAATCATGACTGAATTACTCTAATAGTAATTAATAAAAATGTGGTGGTGTGTTGGCAGTTAAATAAGCAGTCTAATTTCAGCAGCAGACCTGCCAAAGTAGAAGCTTCTTCTTTTCCTTTCGGCTGTTCCCTTTCAGGGGTCGCCACAGCGAATCATGTGCCTCCATCTAACCCTGTCCTCTGCATCCTCTTCACTCACACCTATTAACTTCATGTCCTCTCTCACTACATCCATAAGTCTCCTCTTTGGTCTTCCTCTAGACCTCCTGCCTGGCAGCTCCAACCTCAGCATCCTTCTACCAATATATTCACAGTCTCTCCTCTGAACATGTCCAAACCACCTCAATCTGGCCTCTCTGGCTTTATCTCCGAAACATCTAACATGAGCTGTCCCTCTGATGGACTCGTTCCTGATCCTGTCCATCCTCGTCACTCCCAAAGAGAACCTCAACATCTTAAGCTCTGCCACCTCCAGCTCTGCCTCTTGTCTTTTCTTCAGTGCCACTGTCTCTAAGCTGTACAACATCGCTGGTCTCACCACCGTCTTGAACACCTTTCCTTTCATTCTTGCTGATACTCTTTTATCACACAACACACCTGACACTTTTCTCCACCCGTTCCAACCTGCTTGCACTCACCTCTTCAACTCTTTTCCACAGTCTCCATTGCTCTGAACCGTTGACCCTAAGTACTTAAAGTCCTGCACCTTCTTCACCTCTGCTCCCTGTAACCTCACCGTTCCACCTGGGTCCCTCTCATTGACACACATGTATTCTGTCTTACTGCGGCTAAGCTTCATTCCTCTGTTTTCCAGAGCAGACCTCCATCTCTCTAGATTCTCCTCCACCTGCTCCCTGCTCTCACTACAAATCACAATGTCATCCGCAAACATCATAGTCCATGGAGATTCCTGTCTAACCTCATCTGTCAGCCTGTCCATCACCAGAGCAAACAAGAAGGGGCTCAGAGCCGATCCTTGATGCAGACCCACCTCCACCTTGAACTCCTCTGTCGCACCTACAGCACACCTCACCACTGTCTTACAGCTCTCATACATGTCCTGCACCACTCTAACATACTTCTCTGCCACTCCAGACTTCCTCATACAATACCACAGCTCCTCTCTCGGCACCCTGTCAAACACTTTCTCTAAATCTACAAAGACACAATGCAACTCCTTATGACCTTCTCTGTACTTCTCCATCAGCATCCTCAAAGCAAACACTGCATCTGTTGTGCTCTTTCTAGGCATGAAACCATATTGCTGCTCACAAATGCTCACCTCTGCCCTTAGCCTAGCTTCCACTACTCTTTCCCACAACTTCATTGTATGACTCATCAGCTTTATTCCTCTGTAGTTGCCACAGCTCTGCACATCTCCCTTGTTCTTGAAAATTGGCACCAGTACACTTATCCTCCATTCCTCAGGCATCCTCTCATTCTCCAAGATCTTGTTAAACAAACTATTTCAGAAACTCAACTGCCACCTCTCCTAGACACTTCCATACCTCCAGAGGTATGTCATCAGGACCAACTACCTTTCCACTATTCATCCTCTTCAACGTCCTCCTCACTTCACTCTTGCTAATCTTTGCCACTTCCTGCTCCACACCAGTCACCTCTTCTACTCTTCGTTCCCTTTCATTTTCCTCATTCATCAACTCTTAAAAGTACTCCTTCCATCTTCCCATCACACTCCTGGCACTTGTCAATACATTTCCATCCTTATCTTTAATCACCCTAACCTGCTGCACATCCTTTCCATCTCTATCTCTTTGTCTGGCCAACCTGTACAAATCCACCTCTCCCTCTTTAGTGTCCAACCTAGCATACAAGTCCTCATATGCTCTTTGTTTGGCCTTTGCCACCTCTACCTTCACCTTACGCTGCATCTCCCTGTACTCCTGTCTACTCTCTTCAGTCCTCTCAGTGTCCCACTTCTTCTTTGCTACCCTCTTTCTCTGTATACACTCCTGAACTTCCTGGTTCCACCACAAAGTCTCCTTGTCCACTTTCCTCTTTCCAGATGACACACCGAGTACCCTCCTACCTGTCTCCCTGATCACATTAGCTGTAGTGGTCCAGTCATCTGGGAGCACTTCCTGACCACCCAGAGTCTCAGCTCCTCCCTGAAATCTACACGACATTCTTCCTTTTTCAACTTCCACCAATTCGTCCTCTGCTCTGCCTTTGTCCTCTTCATCTTCCTCACCACCAGAGTCATTTTACACACTACCATCCTGTGTTGTCTGGCTACACTCTCCCCTACC
>CM022492.1:1789189-1823507 GCA_011952105.1 Coreoperca whiteheadi | reverse complement strand
CCACCTGGTCTCCTGGACACACAGTATGTCCACCTTCCTTCTCTGCATCATGTCCATCACCTCTCTAGCCTTCCCTGTCATAGTCCCAACATTCAGAGTCCCTACTGTCAGTCCTACATTCTTAGCTTTCCTCTTCTCTCTCTGTCTACGAACACACCTTCCTCCTCTCCTTCTTCGTCTTCGACCAACAGTAGTCCAATTTCCACCGGTACCCTGTAGGTCAACAGCACCGGTGGCGGTCTTTGTTAACCTGGGCCCCGACCAATCCGGTATGGAAGTCATTGTCATGATTCGCATTTTTAGTTTGGCATGTGTTTTACGTCGGATGCCCTTCCTGACACAACCCTCTGCATTTGTCCAGACTTGGGACTGGCACATGAAGACACTGGCTTGTGCCCCCCTGCGGTTGCATTGCCAAAGTAGAAGCAAATACCGGAAAGCACAACAAATGTGTACCGTTACCGTACAGTTAAGTAAAGTCTGTTCATCTTTATTGGCTAAGATAAAATTGCACTTTGCTGATCCCATAGGGGAAATTCAGGTGCCACAACAGCAGCATTTACAGGGAGTACAGAAATGTACAGTAGGTAATAGCCTTGAAATAACAAACACAATAAGCATTATTTTAATTTTTAGGCAATTATAGATCATCTAAAAATCTGTGAAGATAAAATAAAATACAAGACTTTAATAGTGTCAAAGTGTCAGAGTGAGAGAAAAAGTCCTGAGTCTAGTGGTGTCCACTGATCCAGTGGATACAGAATCAGCTGTGTATCTGACGTCCAGCTGTGACCCAGTGGCCCCTCGCTGTGACGTTCGCACGAAGGCTCGTTTCAGGGAACTATCACGTTTGGGAACTGGACGCAACCGTGACTAGTTCCACCCCAGCTCCTCAGGGAGTGAAGCTGTTAAACGGTAAATGGACTGTACTCCTGCACGGCGCTGGGGCTTTTACCTCCAGCCACCGTGGGTTCAATCGGCCACCAAACACGGACACCACGGGATGCTTCCAAACGCAGTCGCTTTATTTTGGACCGCTGACACACAGCAAGTCGCACATGAACACAAACTCCAGCCCGGCTTGGCTGCGCTGCAATCCTCTCTCCCTTTCGCTCAGGCTCGCTCTTTCTTTCCTGTCTCTTGCTTACACACACACACACACACACACACACACACACACGCTCCCGGTGGATTAGGTTTCGGTGCTCAGAGCCCCCAGGGGAGTGGGAAGCGATAAATACTGGGAAGTGACCTACTACTTACAGGGAGAGTGGTTCGGAACGCAGGAGACACAGGAGGAGAGGAGGCGATAAATTGGTCTGGAGAGGGAGTGTACTGTGCACATCCAACTCTCTAAAGATGACAGAGAGTGTAAATGTGTCTATGTGCCTGTGTGTAAAAAATAAAACCCCAAACTCCGCAGGCAGGGCTGAATTAGGGCAATATCCTTAACTTTTAAGTATTTTTTTAATTCTATAATAAATTCTATAAAATTCTAACTAATGCCATATTGACCCTGCCTGTTAACATTATAAAGTCCTTGCCTACCAAGAGCAGAACATAGAAAGGAGTCCCCTCAGCAAACTGGCTCTGAGGCTGGCTGACCTTTCACCTTATGGCATCACAAACCCCATTACACCTAACGAAATTCTAACTAAAGAAAAGGAAAACTACATCACCTATTGGAAGGATATTACGCACTCAAAACACAAACCTCTTTAACCTTAAGCAGACTGTATAGTGAGAGAGGACGGGCTGGCCTGTCATTGTGATGAGGGCGCTGTAGAGACAGAATTACATTTTCTAACAAAATGTTCCAAAATGCGGAAATATTAGGGAGCAATCCTTTCCAAAACTTGAAAAATATTGGTTCAGAAGTCTGACAGAAAGGGAAGAGGGGGGAAGAGAGAGAATGTGCAGTGTTGGCTGCTAAACATGTCACTTCCTGCCACGACAAAAGATACAACCAGTAGGACAGAGATAAATATACATGTACTTACCACCACCACCGTTGGTTTTTGTTAATTTCTTTTCTTTCATTCATTGTGTATCATAATCGTAATTGTGCTGTGGCAACACATGTCAAATGTCATGCCAATAAAGCCTATTGAATTGAGAATTGAGTGTGTGTGTGTGAGAGCCGGAGGGAGGGAGAGACCTACTCTAAGACCCCATGCTTCCAAACACCTCCATATGCCCAGCTCATATTTTCTTTTCCTCCTGTCCTTCTATTCTTGCCATCAGCATCAGGTGAGCCAAGTGGGGTAGCAGACTGAGCAGTAATCTCTCACTGTGTCTCTCTCACCCAACCCATGGGGTGTTGACTGGGATGCAAGCCTAGCAGATACACACTCGCCAAAGCCAGAACCAAACCAACAGGCCATAACCGTGTGTGTGTGTGTGTGTGTGTGTGTGTGTGTGTGTGTGCCAAACTACTTAGAGTGATGGAATGTAAGATAGACCCACCCGTTCTAAGTGGAGCCAGGATAAACCCGCCAAGTCAAGATCATGGCACAGAGGAAGTGAAACAGAGTGTCATCTGGCTGAAGTGTCTTTCAGAAACCCCGTAGGAGAGCTTCATTCACCTACTCTTCTTATTTAGATCTCATCATTCACTGCAGTACACCGCAATCACATTTAGTATTATGGGTTTTGCTGTAATTACATCTGTAGACGCTTCACATCCATTCAGTCAGTGGCCTATAGCTCATGGAAGCTGCTCATCTCTCATGGTTGCCTAAATGAAGGCTGTACTTGCGCCAAGGTGTTTGGAGTGGTTTATTTGAACACTGATTGGTTTATTTGAACTCACTGAAACATGGTTTCCTGCCGGTACCATGCTGTTTTAGTTTGCTAGAAGTTAATACATTATGTAATCTAAAAAGATGTGGGGTGATCAATGGCCGTATGGGAATAAGGGTTATCAATCAATCATCAGAGTCTCCACAGCAAGTTGTCTGTCTGCAGCAGGCCAGTCTCACGTGTCCATAAATCTGCTTTCGCTCTACCTACCCTCTGGTGTCTGCTCTCAGGCCGGCCCGTATTATGGTAAACTGTAAGGCCACATTTACACGTAGCCGGGTATTTAGAGAAACGAATATTTCCCCCCCTCCGTTTTCAAAAATAACATCGTGCACACAACATCGTTTTCAAAAACGTTGTCATTTACATCATCCCGCATAAATACGCCATCGAGCGCCATCATAACTGTGCCAAACCTATGGGCGGCAGCGTAGGGGAAAGGATAAAGCCATGCAAGGCAATCAGAATCCTCAAAGCCGACAACAACGAATAGCACGAGCGACTTCCAAAACCGGCGACTCCGACGTTGGCGGGCAACGTACCGGCGTCTTGGAAGGGAAAGGTGCTGTAAAAATGCGGACCTTCGTGTACTTCTTCGCCTCTGCTCCTCGATATAGTCCAGCAGTTGTGTTTGCAAATGCAAACAGGCCAAAAGCGTTTGCACAGAGGTAAAAATGAGTTCCTCCTTAACAGCATCCATGATCAAACAAACTCTAAACATAGGGCGTTCACATGACGTAAGCATTTTCTGGCGCATAATGTGACGTTTGAGAACCTAAAACCCCGTTTACCCCAGTTGACACGGCAACACGTAACCGGCGTTTTCAGAAATCTCCACTTTGGCCGGAGTTTTTAGAAATAATCGTTTTCTGGGATAAAAACGGCGTTTTCATGTAAATGGCAGGCCACAACGCAGGGAAATATCTGCGTTTTCCCATCGTGTAAACGGGGCCTAAATGGACTGCATTCATATAGCGCTTTTCTACCTTACCGGAACAAAGCGCTTTACAAGATTGCCTCTCATTCACACACACCGATGGTGGCGGTGCTGCCATGCAAGGCGCTGGCCTCCACATCGGGAGGAACTCAGTGATCAGGGTCCTGCTCAAGGACACTTCGAGAACATGGGCTGGGGGAAGCCGGGATCGAACTGCCAACCTTCCGTTCGGTGGACGACCGCCCCCACTCTGCCACCAAGCCACCGAGCCACAGCCGCCCAATGTATGTAAGACCTGCCCACCTGAAGATTGACAATAAATCAAAAATAACAAATCACAACGTGTGACCGTGACAGTATGCAAAATAAACGTCCTTATTTGTCCAAAAGGCAAAAATGTTGACTGGTAAATAAAGTATAAAAACGTTCTTATATGACAAACAACCATATAAGAACTGCATAAGGACTGCAGTCTTTTACACGCTTTTTGTCATAGGTCATTTCAGAAAAGCTGCTTTAAACTTGTTTCAAAACATTTTCCAGTAACATTTCTTATGTCACATAGACAGTTTAGTGACATCCATCAGTGAGTTTGTTGTTGTTACCTCCACCACTGCCTGATTGTCAGAGGGTATTTTGCACACCGATCAAAAGCCACAAATGTTGGCCTCTAGATCAGAAATCCTACCCTAACAGGACAATAGCAACAGCAGATAGAGCATGTTTTAATGCTGCCTGCTTTAGTATTAACATGAGGAAATGTTTTTTGTGAATAAATCTGCAAAGTAACAAAATGTTCATATTTAATATATCAGCAAAACAATTCAACACGTTGCATTGGTAGTGGTCCTGGGTTAGAAGGCAATGAAACCAAATTTTTCAAATTATCGTCCCAAATTCTCATGTATCCTCTTTGGGATCTTTTTAACGTGTCTTTATCAACTTATGAAATACCTGCCTGGAAATGTTCACTCCCTTGTACAAAGGGGGCAATGTACTTGAACTCAATAAATATAGACCTATTTCAATAATTTGTTCTACTGCAAAAGTATTTGAAACACTAATTTATGATCAATTGTCATATTATACCAAGAAATACAATATCTTATGACTTTTTCAATCTGGTTTTCAGTCAAATCATTCCACAACTTCTGCGTTGTGAAAACTTACAAATGATATAATTTTTCCGCATCTAACAATTGTACATTAACAAATCAACAAATCAATCTATTTTCATTGATTGACCAAGACTTTTGAACTGGTTGATCACTACCTTCTTTTAGATAAACTGTACTCTGTTGGTCTGTCACGTAATGCATTACTTTTGTTTCCTAGCTTCATGACAGAAAAAAATGTGTTGTCATACAAGGAAGCCAATCTGATACATTAGTACAACAACGAGGCGTGTCTCAGGGCTCAAATCTTGGTCCTCTTCTGTTTTCCATTTTTATTAATGACCTCCCCCCGATTTGTTCTGAAGGTTCTGTTCAGCTTTATGGAAATGAGACTGTAATATAGACTAAACACATAACTAAAAATGATTTCATTAGAGGCAGCAAAATTTGGCAAATTTTAGCAATGTTTTTATAATGTTGAACTGCTCCGACAGAATTTATCCAACCGACTTCAAAATTGGGCAGTGTAATCTAAGTACCATTGTGATGCTAAATTGAAAAGTCGTTTTTACATTTTCTCAATCTGTGTTGCCATGGCGATGCAGCAAATTCCGACCTTGTAACAATACTACCTCATTCCAAAATTAGTAACAGTTTGTTTGTGTTCTCTAGCACCACATAGTAGACACAGGAGGTGATATTTATCTCATTCGCACAGTGCCTGATAGCCTTGAAGAATCAAAGCAGTGTCAGCCGGCCTCTGGTCATCACGACTGTCGCACCCCCGAAGCGTATGTGGAGGTGAGGGCCCGTTCAATGCTGCCTGCAGCTTTAATTATTTTTTTTTAACTGAAATGTTGGTTATGAAGAACCTTAGATAAATCTTTTGTTTAACTCCATGTTTACTGCATTTCAGCACCTGTTGCCAAGTTTTAGACCACTAAAGCTTATCTTTTTAGTGAGGCTGAATGGACTGGTTATATGAAGCTTTGAGAATGAACGAATTGCTCTATTGTTAAAGACTTCGCGGTGCTTAAAGCTCATGATAATTATAACCAATGTTGCCAACTCTTACGAGACAAATAAGCAACCTCAGCTTCAAAAACAAGCCCAATATTAATATAGCTTGTTACAGCCTCAATGTATATAGGCTCAATAAATGAGACACATTAAAATTAAACCAAAAGAAAAAACAGATTGTATTTACTCTAGCTTCGTTGATTACGCTTGTATTTTAGGGTGATGCTGACAACTTATGACAAAATATGTGATTGTCAGGCTTGTTACAAAGCTTGATGTAATGTGATTGCATCTAGTCTGTATAGTCAGAAAATAAAAAATAGAAATTTAAAAAGGAAAACGAGGGAAGAATCAGGTGTTCAAATAACTTTTTCATCATCGCCAAAAAAAGAATAAATCAGAGTAGTCAATATTATTTGCTACAAATTTAATGTAAAAATCACCACAGATAATGGTAATTAATAATAAGAATTTAATAATAATTACAAACATCCAACTTTATAAACCATAATATCGTATTGTTTAATTACAAAGGGTAGCCTACATATTTCTGAGAGCCATGTCAATTTCTTAAAAATGGTGCACTCTAAAGATAAAACTATAAACGTATGAAATCTGAGTATACATTCTATGACTCTTGACTCGTAACTAGGCAGTAACCGCATTAAAAGGGGAGAGCGGGGCGGGATAGGTCCATGTGGGGATTTGTGGGAAGGCAAAATACACTACAATTCTGGTATTATTTGTGAGGCTGTGAGCAGACAGTGCCAATCTCTGCATTTGGGGAAAATAGCGACCGAGAATATAAAAAAAAATGAAGGCGCTTGTCAGATTTTCCTAACAAGCAACCATACTTTTTAAAACAAGCCCAAAAAGCCGCGACCTGTGATTTTTTTCAAGCGATTTCAAAAAATAAAAAAAAATAGATTCCCAAAGTCGCCTAATATAAGCAGACTTGGCAACTCTGATTGTCTCCTTTACTGTAAGATTAGATAATATAGAACTTAATTTATCCCAAGGGAAATTGTTGTGCAGCAGTTGCAATATATAGTGGTAAGAGTGCAAATATATGTGTGTTTTTGGCTGCACTAGCTGTGGAGTTTATATTGTTTATTGGCAGGTTATTTCATTTCTGTAGCCTAATAATGCTTGTTGCAACCTCCACAGTGTCCATTGACGTTTCATGTATTGTTGGTCATTGTTGTTGAATTGTTTTGTCCTCTTTTCTGGTTTTATTTAAATAGGCCTTGTATGGTGTTCTAGACCACCGTCTAGACCACATGGTTATGTTCAAGTTATTCCCATGTAAGAAAGACATGGTACTGAGACAGTGCACCTGGCTGTCTAAGCCTGTCTCTGTCCCTGTGGTGGTTAAACGTTTGTCAGTCGATGCATGTAGAGCAGTGCATGCTGTCTTCAGTGCTGAAACAAAGGGGCTTCACTCTATGTTTTCTTAGACATAGGCTTGCTTTGCTCAATAAGTGACAATTTGTGTTCATGGATAGGATAGGATAGATCAGCTATTTTGCAGTTGTGAATTTTAAAATGGCACAATCAGAAGGGCCCCTCCTTTCTGTGCTGAGAGTCTAGCTCTGCCCCTGTCTCTCGGTGTTGGCATCGGCAACAGCCACAGTCTCAGCCTGTCTCCGATGCATTTCTTCATCGTATACGAATTAAAACGCCTGAATATCCTGGTCATCCAAAACATTGTAAAATGTAATCCATAACATCCTCTGCTCTCATATTTTGGGATGCCATTTTCACTGTTGGAAAGGTAGCTTGTTTGCAATTCAAGCAAAGAGAACAAGTAAATTTAGTTTTTGAGCGGCATCTAGAGCATGCCCCCTGACTACCCAGAGGCAGAAGCTAGAAATCCAAGTACTGCCATGAGCGCATTGTCAACATTTTCACCTATTACCACCAGAGATCTGGAGGAAATAATTCAGTGCCACTTGCACTTGTGGTCTTTGTTCCATCCCTACCAAACTGTTCAAATCTTCCTCTCATTGCTTTTTAAATGTCATAGAAAATATTATTAATAGTTCCCTGCAGACTGGCATTTTCCCTGCTTCTCTCAAGCGTGCTACAATCTCACCTCTGTTGAACCGAGATCCATCTGTAATTAATAATTACAGACCAATTCCCAATCTTCCTTTTATAAGAAAATTACTCATTTGGCTTAGTGGGTCCTTTTGTTAACTGGTTTTCATCCTAAAAGGAAAAGGAACTTTTATGTTTCAATAGGTAGTTTTAAATCTGCAGAAACAAAGGTTTTCTCTGGGGTTCCACACGGGTCAGTGCTTGGGCCACTGCTCTTCAATCTGTAAGTGTTCCATCTTGGGATTATCATAAAGAAACATACTATAGCATACCATTCATATGCCGATGACACACAGTTGCACATTTCACTTTCCTCTGGGGGTTTCAGTCCTAATGAGTAAACTGTATTGATGACATTAATTGCTGGATGTTCCAAAAACATTTACAGCTGAATACAGACAAGACTGAGATACTCATAGTTGGTCCTAAAAGTCAGAGACAGAAAATGTAATCACACTTGGCTTTACTGTTCCTGAAATAGAGTGAGCAGATCAGAAATCTTGGCACTATTTTGGATACTGATCTCAGTTTTGAAAATCACATTAACAACATAACTTAAAAATTATAAAAACTTAGAACATTCCTATCTCAAACTGATTCTCAGAAACTAGTTCATGCATTCATGAATCTATTCTGTACTTACGACATCTATTGCATGTCCTGGGAGAGGGATCCCTCCTCTTTTGCTCTGCCTGAGGTTTCTTGCATTTTTCCCTCTGTTAACAGGGTTGGTTTTGGGTAGTGCTTTCTTATTCGAGTTGAGGGTCTAAGGACAGAGGGTGTCGTATAGCCCTTTGAGGCAAATGTGATTTGTGATATTGGGCAATATAAATAAAACTGAATTGAATTGAATTCATCTCAAGCAGGTCAGACTATGGTAACGCTCTATTTGCAGGACCATCTAAACAATCAGTATATTACTCCGGACTTGAAATCACTTCTCTGGCTCCCGGTACAATACAGAATCACCTTCAAAACCCTGCTAATAGTCTATAAAGCTCTTAATGGTTCGGCTTCAGTTTCTGCGTTCTACTCATGCTTGTATTCTTACATTTATGTACGTTATCTTACCCATGCTCTCATGTTTATGACTGTGTTTTTATATTTTGCCTTTCAATGTAAAGAACAGTGAGTTTATTTGTGATGAAATGTGCTATATACATACAATTGCCATTTAAGTAGCCTGTAAAGTACTTCCTTACATCCAACTATACACATATGGGCAGGGAGGCCCATATGTGCTGATGTACAGTACAGGCCTGGAGCCTCTCTGACTCCCACTTCTCAATGAGTCATACGGAAAAGAAGAACAGAAGTAGGGATAGTGAATGACAGTCGGTGCTGCAGTCAGACTCAGGAGTGCAGTTTTAAAGGCAGCGGTGCATCCATAAAGCCTGGCAGGCTGTAATGTTCCCCCGGCCCATCAAGGCCTGGTATGGCATGGTTTGGCTCTCTTTCTGTGTGACTCCTTTGCTGTTTTGGCTCACCCCAAAAGCATAAGTGACAGTTTAATGGCACCCGACTTTCGCTCTGCAACTCAAATCAGGAAAAACAAGAGGCAGAGCAGCAGTGTCTTTCCCTTTGTTTGTTGTGTGGCTCTTGTGGTTTTTCTTGCCTTATGTGCATTGTTTCATCAACCACAAATACTACTCATGTTTGTGCAGGGTGGGGTGGGGTGGTGTTGTCTTCTGTTAAAAAAAACAAAACAAACTTGTGTTGTCAGCCTCATTCATCATAGTTTGACCTGACAGCACTCCTTACAAGGGATGTAAACAAATGCATTATATATATGAACGGATAATGTGTTCTTAACAGATAGAAAACAGCATCCAAATGTTTGCAGTAATGTTTGCACTCAAATATAATCCAGGTGATTGTTGTCTGTGCAGTGCAAACAGAAACTCCAAGTAGCCAAAGCAGCAGGACATTCCATGATAACGGCTCAAAAGAGCAGGGGAAATGGCCAAGAGAGCTTGTCACATTTTCAGCATTTTTTTCAATGACATTTCACACCAACTTTATCTTCGTCTGAATCATGTCCCATGGCTGCATTATGGCCAAATGCTATTCTGACTTGTGTTTTCCTATTGTCCTATTCCCACTGATCATTTCCACCGAGGCCTTTAACAGTCGACTTTTATGGGAATCATGCTTTATTATGTAATTAATTTAGGTACATGTTTGGTTTGTGGAGTATAAATTACATTAGAAAAGAATTAGGGTGCTTTCACACCTGCCTAATTTAGCTCGGTTGAATCGAACTCGGGAGACCACCTCTTCTGGAGCGGTAGTTTGTGGTGAGAACGCGAACCGATCTCGAACGGACCCAACTGCAAAAAATACTGATCATTTTTGGACTACACCAGCTGCCGTAGTCATGTTTCCGGAAGATGGGCATGTCAGAGTTAAGAAGAATGAATGCGCGCCTCCGCTTGAAGTGACGAGCGATGCGCACTCACCGTTTGCATCAGAACGTTGTTTTCCAGCCGCCGCCGCGCTTCATTATAGAAGTGTATTGTTTGCATATTGTGGTGGACACGACCAATGTAATAGATTCTGGCCGGGAACAAAACCAGCCCGTGCACTCATCTGTCCATGTTTGTGTTGTTGTTTGCTGGCTTTTCCTCTTATGTTGGAATTTTCCCGCACGTAAATTCTGACCAATCGAAAAGCAGCTTAGGAATTACGCCACGGCCAATGAGTGATGTGGATGTTGTCATGTGACTGCATTTTAGTTCGTTTCCAACTAGTTTGGACCAAAGCGATAAATATGGTGTGAAAAGAAACCAGAAAAGCAGAAGAATGCTACAATGTAAAATTGTTTGCCCTTGGTTCGGACCAAATGAACTGAACTAGAGGGGTGAAAGCACCCTTAAACACAGAGAACGAAGCAGTGTAGAAGTCTAACAACGTCACAACGACACCCCTATTCCTTACACATACACCTTGTCTGTCATCTGCTCAACTTTTGTCAAAGCAGATGATGACGGTGATCATAATGATGGAAGAGGTGTGATTGATGTGAGTTAGGAATGGATGAGGATAAGATGGGTGTGGAGGGGAGGGCTGTGGGATAGAAGGAAGAGGAGACAGAGAAGATGGCACCTCTCACTGCTTGAAATATATGTATGATATCATGTATTGTAATTTTTGATGTATACTGTGGTGAAAAATGACTCGTGTTATTTTGCAGAAACCAAGACAGGACGTGGTCTGTGCAAACCAGGAACCATTGCTCTGTTTGGCAACGTGGTGTACGGTGGGCTGCTCAACGAGCACTTCTGGCACTTGGGGGTTCCCCTCGTCACCAGACTGGTCAGTGCCTGCTTTTTCTTCGTTTCGCTCCTCCTTCTGTTACTCTCTAAATTTCCTTCTCTCCTGCGCTCTGCCTTTTTGCTTCAGCTGCTGGCTTTGTGTGTCTCTTTTCTTCTCTCACATCTTTCTCTCTGACACACACACAGACACACACACGCACGCACACACACACAACTTGTTACAGTTTTTTACAATTGTGCAAAAGTCGGAGTTAGTCCCACTTCTCTATACCAGTTCACTTTTTCAAAACTCGACATGCGGCTCATCACAACAGTTAATCTCAGATCAAACATGCACTAATGCAACCAAAACACTTCGTACACATCTCGGATTCAACTCTTGTAATGGAACACTAACAACATTTGTTGGCCAACAGTAACACTTTGTCACTCGTTATACAATGACCATAAAAATCAGCAGCATGTAGCATTAGAATTAGTGCCCCCTGTTGTTTTTGTAAAAGTGTCTGTTTCCACGACGTTGCAGTATATTTGACAGCAATGATTCAGAAATGTTGCAACATACTTCAGTTTTAAGTATTTTTCCAGGTGCACAAAATGAAATTCCAGTAATTCCAGCAATGCAATACAAAACTATACATATTCACTATACATATTTGTAAAAGTTAGCTACAGATGCAACGGTGCAGGTCAACTATGTCTTCTGCATGTGGCCACAAATTTTCATCCACATGACATCTATGGAAAGCCGTTTGAGCATTTATTCCATATCCTTGATGTTAATTGATGTTAATTTTCCTTTACTAGTACGGACTTTGTGTGTACTAGTAGGACATTTCAGCGCACTAGTCGACTAGTAGTACTTGTAAGCATTTTTGTTACACTAGTGAAGTCTAGTCGTCGACTAGTGCGCCAAAATTTCCTACAAGTACAGGCTTTGTCCGTACTAGTATAGGAAAATGAAGTTTGATATCAAGGACATGGAATAAATGTTCAAACGGCTTTCCATAGACATCTTGTGTCCTCTCTTGCAATACACCTGGGAAAGGACCGTTTTGCATGTCCAATCCATCCCTGGCAGTCTTCTGCAGATATATGCAGACATCCAGCATTCATGTCCAATCTGATCATGTGGCTGGTGGCCACAAACGTTCCACCTCCATGAGGAAAGGATTTCCTCTATGGGGTGTAGGAACGGAGAGTAAGGTGGAAGGAAATGTGAAACCATCTTGGGATAGGCTGTAAACATCTCTGACACTGGAAGAGAACGGTGAAACGCCACATCGTCCCACACATTTACAACACTTTCTGAATTCTGCGTCAGTTACCCCATTTCAAAGCGGGCATTACGGAATAAAAATAGGTGCTTGGTGTCGCAATTGGGAGTGTAGGCACTTTTATTTTTTATTCCTTTTAGTTATCTTTTTGAACGTAGCGCACTGTGACACGCATAACACATCTGTCCTTGATCCATTTGTAAAACACCACAAAAAGGAAAGCACAGTAAAGCTAGTCTGACACATTTATTTATTCTTTCACCTCAGTTTTGCTATCAGATTACCTTGCTAGCTGTAGTCCTAGCTCAGCTACCCCCAACGACCACGTGGTCCCCATTAACTGTGTAAAAAATGGACGTCGCGTTGGTGACGTCACCCATATTTCCAGAAGGAATTTTGAAGCCCAAAGTAGGTGGCACAGGCCGACCGCCATCTTGGCAGCGCGTCACCAGCACGCAACTCTCGGATAGCCAAAAATGGGCAAATAGGTGGATCGCGGATGGCGCTGAGGTGCCTGGCTGCTGACACACGCCCACCTAGCTCGAAGTTACTGAACTAGCCGAGGCTAAGAAGCTAGGCTATATGCTACTCTGCGTTGCTAGCCTGCTAAGCCTGTGGTATGCGTTTGGCAGTCCGCGTTTGGTGCCCGTCCCAGCCTACTCTTGAGCCTACGTTAACCTGAAATGTCCAAAAAAAGCCAGCACATAACATGTACACAAAATGTTAACCTATAAATACCATCCTAATATTTTTATTAATAATGAAATCTTGTTTTGTTCAAAGTTTAGGTCGCCACTATATTTCCAGTTAACATGGGAAACTGGTGAATGCCAGCTTTTAACAATCTGCTTTTAATCTAAAGTACATTTAGTCTGATCCATTTTCCATAACAAAATGGGCCACTACACAGTTAAGCAACAGTTTAACCAATTAAAATCATATCTTGCATTCGTGAAATCATCAATATTAAAGGTTGCAAATGTTGTTGTTTTGTATGACTTAAGTTCACTTGAAAAAAAGGAAAAGATGTGTAACAGTAATTATAATGATAGAACCTATGGATAATAACCAGTGTCGTTATTTGGCAAAGTCTAAATGGCTTGTGAAACAAGTGATGCCTCCAGCCTCTTTACTGTGGAGTACACATCACATTGGCCATAGGCCATGGCAAAAAAACACACAGAATGCCAATAAATACAAGTTATTTAGTGTAACAAAGAAAATAAACTGAACTGTAACTTTGGATATAAGGTGTGTTAGTCAGTGAAATCAGTAGTGTTCATGTGGATGTGTGTGGATAGAGTAGGATAAGGTGCTAAAGTAAAACAAAATGCTAAGCAAAGCAATAGGGTGCAGGCGCTGACAGGGAAGAGAGCAAGCCACGCTGGGAGATTTTATATCGTGTAGAGCACTGCGCCCAGGTGCTCCAGATCTGGCTGGATACTGCCATCAGCTCTCTGGCACCTCAAAAGACAACATGGGTCGACACAGTTACTGGCAAAGCGCACACACAAGTAGACTAGGCAGGGGCCGTCACGTGTCCTACTAACACTAATCTGACCGTACCTAACTCAGGAGCCTCGCCCTTTAACCCAGCTATCTGTTTCACCCTAACCGGCATGCAAACGCCCCCCAAGCAACAAGTGCTCTGCTCCCTAGACCAGCATATCCACCTCGACTCTCTCCTTTCGTAGTCCGTCCCTCCAGTCCTCATCAGGCACAGGTGCAGCCAGTTATTCTAATCAGTGTTCGCAGCCGCTCCCCCCTGGCCAATTAAAAGTCAGCCACTTCTAGCATTAATGTTACATTGCCCGAATGGTGAGTTTAACGTTAGCATTGCATAAGGTTACCTAATTAACGAGGAGGACCTTTATTTTTACCAACCTCACACAGGCGGATTTGTTCAAAAGCACTATCACTATAAATTCTAACACTACTCTATTACATTTTGACTTTTTGTGCATGCTGGTTTAATAACTGTGGCTAACATACGCTACTATTAAGTTATTAGCACAACTGGGCGTCTTGCTCGAAGGCTAACCCAAGGCTAATTCATTGGCTGGCTGATTAGCTAACATGGTTAGCGCAGACACTTAAACCTGATAATTAATGCTTACATATAAATTAATTACTAGCGTTAGCGGAGTTGAGGTGACCTTGCGGCTAGCAGACACCCGCCCGTTAGCGGTGACGGCAGCGGCACCCACACCCTTAATTATGCAGAACGTCAAGCCTTAACTTAAATTAAAAAAGTGAGTATGACGTGTGAAAAATCACCCCCTCACAGTTGTCATGAAGGGGGCAACAGGGAACAAAACCCTTTTTTGTACCAGGCTGCTGTAAACGTGTTTATTCCTGCTGTAAAGTTGGGCATTTTAACCTGGGGTCTATGGAGGTTGACTCCCTTTTGGCGCCAGCCTCAAGTGGCCATTCGATGAACTGCAGTTTTTGGCACTTCCGGGTTGGCTTCCTTTTCCATCCCCTGTGGTTGCCGCTTGGTGGCCCCTCAAGATGTTCCCGTATTGTTGTTGTTGTCATTTGTCCTCCAGGGCCAGCCCTATAAATAATGGATTGGGTTCTAGCATTAATACAAACTAATGCAATATTGGGAGTATTTCAATTGAATTAGGCTGTAATATCTTCCATTTCGCTTGGTGATGGCATGGCTGGGTTTTATTGAACTGCTGATAAATGTTATATTTGATAGATATTGATGTTGTCTCCCTGTCAGGATACAGCAGAGGATATTTGCTGGCTCAGTTTGATCACTTGCGCGTGAGCCTGTGGGACATACACACTCCCAGATGTGCCCGCTTGTGGTATTGCCTCTGATAAAAGACAGCTGATTTTGGTTTATGGGAAAATAATTGTTGTTTTTTTTATTTTTTTTTTAGTTATTATAAATTCAGATCATTTATCACTGTTTAGAAATTGGAAAGCAGATTTACGTTCAAATCTTAAAGAGTAAGACTTTTTACAGATGGTGTACTGGGAAATGTACAATATTTATTTTCAACATTGGGAATATTTGACTAAGCATACAGCATCCATACAGCAGCTGAAATTATTATTAGCTACATTGGTCATGTTTTATTTACAGTGATGCTGTATGAGACACACACGCTCACACACACACACAGCTATTTTACATGATTCAGAACATTGCAGATGTGGTGTGTCATGGAATTTGAGCATGTAACTGCTGGGCTCTGAACTCCTCTTTCATTTTTCTCTCTTCATTGTACATTCAGTGTGCGTTACAACAAAGCAAAAAGTAAGGTCATAATCTGCTGGCATCACCTTTCTTAATCACACACTTGGTGGTTTTCTTGCCTGTTAGTGATGACGATGTTGATCGTGCAGTGGGTTATTTGTTGGTTGGTTATTTATACTATGTACTACAAAAACCAAATGGACAGCATGCAACATTCTGCGTTTCACCTTGGGTTCAACTGATATGACCGACTTTAATATTTACAGCTTCTCCGAAGGGGGCTGAAACCCCTTCTATGTTTGTGCTGGTTTATTATTATTATTTGTTGCCTGCCACAAATGCTGAAATTCCCGTGAGCTGGAATGAGCCCAATAACTGGAAATTATGTGCATTTGCTTCCATAGAAATATGAGCCCAATCGGCCACATGGTGGCGCTATAATTAAGGCCCAAAAATTGAATTTTTGAAAGGCCAATCCGTGCCATGCCGCTCTACCAAAAAGGGTCTTGGACCATTAAAGATCGCCATGATATCACTTTACTGTATTTCACATTATGCAAATTAGAAAAAAAATCCATCTACTTTTTGGAGTTTTGATATTAACACCAAATTTGGGGTACAGCATTGCTGGACTGAGATACACATTTCTTTTATAAATGAGCAAGATTGGTAAAAAAATGGCCGACCTCAACCAAAATATCTTCGCAAAGGCGGGTCTTAGCAGGAAAAGGGCCTTAAGGATTTGTCCAATCATCGTACATTTTGGTGGATATGTCCACATAAGTACCTGAAACATACCCTAAAATTTTCATCCAAATCGACCGCTAGGTCACTACAAATGCAAAAAATAGGCGTGGCCTAACACAAATCGGACTATAAATCAGAAATCTTTTGTCCAATCATCACAAGGCTTCCAGGATATGTCCACATAAGAACCTGAAACATACCTGGAAAATTTCCTTCAAATTGACCTTTAGAAGGCGCTACAAAGGTGCGTGGAATAACATTATTCAGGCTATGAGTCAGAAATTGTTTTTGTTTTCTTCAGTCTATTTGTGAAAGTGCAAAAAAGGGAGATTTCACTGCTTTTTAACATCTAGACCACATTTGACCAGGTCCAGATCCAAAGCTTTAAACTTCTAACGGCCTGTGTTGGCTTGAACCCTGGAATTGCCGCTTGCGGCTTTATGATAATATATATTGTTCTGAAATGGGCCATTCTGCATAATGAGTACCTTTATTTTTGGTACGTGATGTATGCAAAATTTTGAAACATGATTGTGACTTGTAACAGTATTTTTACTCTGTAGTATTGCTACTTTTACTTATAAGAGATCTGAGTACTTCTTCCAACACTGGAATACAGTCCTGTTTGAGGAGCTTTGTCAAATCTGAGAAAATAACCCTGAAATGTGGTCCGGGGCATAGACTCTACAAGTTCACAGAAGGGAGGCTGCATCACACGCTGGGGACATGGACACGCAGGGACGGTGTAAGAAAGAAACAGTCTGAAGTTGCATTATGGAAAACATAGCATCCAGTGTCTCAGCCTCTCCTCCTTCAAATTTGACAATTGTTTTTATCGATTTATCTTCTATATGTATATATACCCCCAAACTCTATAGAAGTGAAGTACTAAATTGCTGGAGAACCCCAAAATGAAAGCCCAATATAGAATAGTATGTAAATTCCCCATCCAACCTCCAAGTCGGTCCTGTCTGTTATTCAGTAGTTATACTGTATTATAGGCTGAGTCAGATGATTTCTTTTTTTCTTCTCCGAAGCCACGGACCTGTCCCTTTATCTAAGGAACACATAATTAATGTGTTAACTGAGCTAATTGAAAATGAATAGAGATAGACCAGCAGACAGAGAGAATGCAGCTCCACAGCACTCGCTCCACTGAGTTTATTGGGCACCCAGAACTGATGACGAAGGCAACTGCCCTAGCCGCTAATGAGGAGGTGTGTGTATATGTGCGTGTATGCAGTGCATACACTGTGTATTTGTATATGTTCGTGTACGTATCTGAGTTCAACCTATAATGCATGTCTGGCAGTTCAGCTCAGTGTGCTGAGAAAAGAAACATTCGTTCCTCGACACATTATGAGATAAACCTTTTTCAAACAGTTGTGACGTTTCACCTCCAAGTAGTTTGAGAAAAATGTTGAAGCAAAATCGATGACTTAAGGAATGAGCTATTTTCTGTATTTTTCTTATGGTCAAATCCCATAAAAAGATCCAAATCGACAATGAATGTGTCCTACTAACAAGTACTGTGTGTGCATCCAAAGCCTGATATATCTTCTTCCTCTGCGGCGCATAAATGAGCCACACTGTTGCACTGGGTGTCACGTTCCCTCACTACCATAAACACGCACACTGTACTTTATTAGGATGCAGTCCCACATCCACCGTCCTAGTGACCCCAAATGCTCACTAGAGCACCAAATGTGGATTCATCAAATGCACTATTTCCACTTGTTGGAGCAACACTTGCTGAACAACTATAGGGTCCAGCTGTTTTAGGAAACACTGCACCATTTAAAAAACAAACAAAAAAAAAAAGACACTATATCTTTGTGAGTCATTTGTGAAGATATGCGTCTTCAGTTGTTGTAGAAGAATATATATGTATCATTAAGTGTTTTATAAGATGATTTTTCTACAGGGGACGTTAGATCACATAAATTATTTTTTTTCTAGATAAAGTTCAGTGAAAAACTCTATGATTATTCTTGTGCCCAAACACTGACACCCTTTATCTGCCAATAGTAACACTTTGTCGTTCATTATATATTGACCATTCTGCCTCACTTGCCCCCTTTCCTCACCCAGCACAAGTCTTTCATAGATGTAATCAAGGGATGAATATGGGCGCCGAGTGTCCCATTTAGTAGTGTATGCATTAATTGTTTTCATGTCCATTTAGTTGTGTTTTTGAATGTTTATTTAACAGTTTTGTCGGTGGTATGTTAACACTTGCAAAATCGAGTGTAAATACACAGTTTTGGTGGTTGAGAATATGTGAGAAAACAGGTCAAAACAGAACAGATGGCCTGTGAATGCATTTTGTGAAAAAGCAATGGAAAGTGATCCACAGTTTAGTCCACATTGGCGGCTGCTGTGCGGACTGTGTGAAGAGTTTTGAAAAAGTGAACTCCTATGGAGAAACGTGACTTAGCAATTGTGAAAAACTGTAAATGGCAGGAGAATAATCATGCTGGAGCTGGTATTAAGTTGATCAAATGAATGACTGAGGTTAGATACCAGTATTTACCTGGTAATATTTAGAAAGGACAGTTTGTCTACCCATTCAAGTCATGACAGTCATGTCGCGTACAGAACACAATCTTAATTTAATTTAATTCTAACTTAATTTCCTAATGATCAAACATACATGTAGTGCCTTTCCTTGACTACTAGCCTCATCTCTCCATAAGGAGCATGGCAACATTTCTCCACTTTTCCTCCCTTCCATTAGCAGGAGGAAGGTACGTGTAGGGTTTACAGAGTGGCTGAGTCCTGTACAGAAGACCGACAGCAGTCTTTCTGAATCCACTGCCAAAGCTGCTGGTGATGTAGTATCTACGTTAGAGCTGTAATCGGGCCTTAAAAGTTAGGCCTGACAAAGACCGAGCCCGACAAGTACATTTTGACTAACAGCTTTCTAAAAGCCCAAACCCGTTTACAGCACAAATGTGCGCACACTTTCTTCTACTTCTTCTTCTTTGATTTTACTGGCAGGCTACAAACCATCTTTAAAGGTGTATGCTGCCACCTACTGTATCGGAGTGTGTAATATAATGACTTTTTAACACCAAAAAAAAAAAGAAATGATATTCTAGATATTATACAGGTCTGTGCGCACGCTTTGCCGGTGCAACCAAAACGTAATCGCCAGAGGCCAGCCTCCGTTTCGCCTCCGTTTCGCCTCCTCAGCATCCATTTTCTCGCTACTGCGTCGTACTAACGTAACTTACTCATTTTAACCCAAACATGATCTTTTCGTGCACGTAACCCATAGACACAGCAGTACTGAATACTTTACTTTACTTTACTTTACAGCACTGTCTGGAATCAGCTTGACCTTAAAGGCATGGTGATGTTGAGCAAACATATGGTTTCCATTGGTTTTCCACAAAGAAATATACTGTCATCCACTTGGCAGATAAAACACTTGTAGACAAAACAGCTCCAAATTTGGCAGCAATCTCTAGACCCTCTCTGAGCTCACTAAGTGTCACCATCTGTCCTGGACCTAAAGTGAATCCTTCCTTGCTAAAGGACTCCCGATACAGTGCCATACAACTCTGGTGCTTTTTGGCTAATGTCTTTGTAATTTCTTAAAAAGCTTTTGAATTGTTTCTTAAAGAAATTATGTTTGGCTTCATAACGCACGCACCACATGTGCATCGTTGGGCCAATGTTCCTGATATTACAAGGGTAATTTATCATGAAGTGATGCTTTGGTAAGGGATTGATTGCAGGAAAAAAACAGCTTAAAAAGCCGATGGCGAATCAGTGATTAAATGTTTGAGGTAAATGGTCATGCCTTCTGTCAGGACTGATGAAAATGCAGTGTTAATTATCTTTAGATGCAAAGGTAGAAGATGCCAGTACTTTTCATCTGTCTTTATTAAATCACCAAATAGCAAAGGCATAAGAGCTAAGCTAACCGAGGTCGGACCTAAGCAGTGGGTGTAGTCGAGTTTTTTGTAGTGAGTATACTGTGATTGTTTCCCCTCCCAGCCTCATACGCACCCTTCCCAGAGCGACACCCCATAGGCCCCACCACACTCACTAATGCATAAAGTAAGCATCTACATGTAATTGAGAGCATTATTAAAGACTGCTTATGAGTTATCAACATTCCAATTTATTATACATTTACATTTAGTCATTTAGCAGATGCTTTTATCCAAAGCGACTTACATATGAGGAAGACAATGGAAGCAATTATAACAACACAAGGTAACAAATAGCATAAGTGCATAAAAAAAAAACTAGTCTGATTAAAGCCTAGCACAGGATACAAAGCTAAGGAGAGGAAGGTTTTTTTGTTTTTTGTTTTTTTTTTAAATAAGTAGAAAGGAAGAAGAAGTTAGTGATTGTCATTTAGGTGTTAAAGGAAGAGATGCGTTTTCAAGTGCTTTTGGCTACAGAATCTGCTGATCTTATAGAAGCAGGCAGATCATTCCACCAATGTGGAACGGATCCAGAGATGGTGCGCGAGAGTGATTTTATTCCTTTTTGGCATGGTACCACCAGACGTCGTTCGTTTGCAGAGCGCAGGGACCTGGCAGGAGCGTAGGTCTGTATGAACAAGCAAAGATATGATGGTGCAGAACCAGTGGTGCTCTTGTAAGCCAAGAGCATCGCTTTGTTCTTGAGCAACAAAAGACAGTCAGCTGATAAAACCTGTGCTCTAGATACCATATTCATATAGTATCATTATTCTTAAAGGTATAGTTCACCCAAAAATGAAAATTGTGTTACAATTTCCTCACCCTCAAGTTGTTCTGTATGAGTTTCTTTCTTCTGTTTAACACAAAAGATAACAAGTCAATGGGTGCTGCCAACTGTCTGATTACCAACATTTTTCAAACAGAAGAAAGAAACTCATACAGTTTTGGAACAACTTGAATATTGTAACTGGAGCACAGGTACCTGGAGCACAGGTTTAATTTTCAAAGCACATTTCAAAAGTGAACTATAAACATTTGTTCAGTTCTATCACCAACACTCTTTCATTGCAGAATATTATGAACTGGATGCACTGGTAGTTTACAAAGCTTTCCAAATACATTTGTACTCGGGCATCTGAGGAGTGCATTGCCTCCTTGCTTGTGTGGCTGAGCGATGGCTTCTCAACCACGATGTAACATACTTCCTTGGCTCAAAAAGTCTTACAGGGGGCCCATTGATGCTGATCATCATCAAATTACTAACATTTGCCAACAACAGTGTAGCTCTTTTGTCTGTGCATACATTGTTCATGTGACTAAAGCCCCTTTCACAGCAGTGCTGCAAGGGAAGGTCTGCATGCATCGTATGAGTGGTTTTAGGCTTTAAGGCTCACTGTCTGGGTGCTCAAGCAAATCTCTCATAACCCATTAACTGCTTGTTCTTCACAAAGATTGAACCGCCTACACAATCGTTTCACTTGTGCCTCGCCATGCTATATGCCAGCTGTTGATTGGCAGTTGTCTGTATCCAGAAAGCTGAGATCATGAAGCATTTCACCTTCAAATGAGAGGCATTTCCCCATGTTGTTGATCAGACTTTGTAGGAAGTGCTTTGCATTGATTGGAGTGAGCTTTGAAATTGGACTCTAGGGGAACTGATCCAAAATTTCCCAAAGCCTGTGCTGTCAGTGCCTCCTCTGATTTCTCTCCTGGGGTGTCTTTGAATGATACCAGTACTCTGATGGTACGCTTCAGAAGCTGGTCTGCTCTCAATAGTGTGATTGAATGGGCCTGGATTTGCTGAGACAGGTTTGCAAGTTCAGACAGTGCATCGTACATTAGTCCAAGGTCACACAGGAATTCCTTGCTTTGCATTCGACGTGCCAGGCCTCTGTAAGTTTGTCTCTCTTTGCTGTTTCTTGTTTGGTCTCCCACAGTATTTTCAAAGTGTCTATTGAGTGCTTCATACGACCTCCACACAGCCTTTACAGAACGGAAACTGCTGGCCACCCATCGCGTACTCAAAACTCTGCTAATTTTCAGAACTTGTGAACCCACTTCTTGTGCTGCTTCCAGAAGCCCCTGACTGTAGAGATTGTGGATCTTCTCCATGAACGCTTTGAAGTGGTTGACTGCCTGAACCTCATCCACAGCATCAGATGCAGCCAGTTCCAAACGGTGGTTCATGCAGTGCCATGTGAAGAAGGTTAGGGTATCTTGCAGTCAGCCTGGTTGCCACACCAGAGTTCTTGACTTACATGACACTGGCTCCATCACACTGGCGTCCAAACAGTTAAGTAGAGCTTCTTCTATATCCTCTGCTCTCCAGCTCCACCAGTTCCAGGAACACATATTCAGGAGTAGCTCCATCTACTGAGGCTTTCACGTTGACAATCATGGCAGATTTGTGGCTGAGAGATGTAGCCTCGTCAATGAGAACAGACAACTTGCTTGAAAAAGACACAATAATGTGAACTATTTCATTCTGCATCTCTGTTGCAATTTTTGTGGAACTGTACCTTGAGTGCAGACTAGTGCCCATGTTGACACTATTTATTTCCTGAAGCTCAGTGAGACTGTCATGGTCAGTGAAAGGTCGGTTCATCTTCGCAAGATAGTATGCTGTTCTGAATACACCATCTGTCTCAGCCAACACAGTCTTTGACACAGTTCTCACCAAATTTTCAAGTAAATCCTGTCCACCCTTTTCAGTGAGTTCCTGGGCTATTTCGTGTGCCCTGGATGTCTCATGTCGTCGTATCTTGTTCCTCAAAGAGGCCAGAGATGTTGTTCTGTTTGGGTTTATGGACTGGATCTTAAATTGCACCCACTCCTCAGATATGGACACTCTTTTCTTCTGTGAGGATGCCTGTTGATTTTGTTGTGCTGCAAACAGCACAACCTGCAAGTAAACAAAACCATGACTAATTAGCATCATCATAGAAGTTCTATATTAACAATAACATATGCTGAACAGGGCAAACATTTACTCAAACGTATTTAATTAACTGTTTACAATCTTCACACCATGGCTAACAAATGCATGAAAAACAGGTGAAAGAAAAACAATTTTTCACTCTTTTCAATAACTAATTACTATAACTAATATCACCATATAGTAATTAATTGTGCCAGTATCTGTAATACAATATATCATGATATTGAGCATGCACTATATCGTTATCGTGGGCAAAATTTCATGAATAATTATTTATTATGAATTAGTTTGCTTTTTAGAATGCATTTTAAGAATAAATTGTTGGGACTCAGCGGAAGAGTTCATTTGCTGTGGGTTTTGCCTGGCCACCAGGCGGGAGGAACTCGTGCCACGATGCCGGCAGCGGGTAAAGCAGCACCAAAACGGACTGGTAACATCCACCGGCATAACGTAGCATGTTGAGCTAAATACTGGGCTTAGTGTAGCACAGATCTCTTTAGTAACTCTGCACATGTGACCTTACCGATGTGATTTCTTTGAGATTGATCATTGTGACTCTTTTCAATCTGTTCGTTAATCTGGTAGCCGTTGGTAAATTGATGTTAGAATGATGCTATACACAGGGTATTTTGCATGCCACTAACTCCTTTTAACAAGGCACTATTAGCCTACAGGTTGCCATTACCTGCTAGTACACAAACACACCTTTAGCTGGCCTCCAGCAGAGGCCACGCTTGTGCTAACCCCACTAGCGAGCCCAGCCTCCTAGGTGGCTAACCGCCATCTTTAAATGTCCCTTTGTCTAGCTTGTAGCTAATACATTAGCTCCACAAAGCGAGCTAAAGTAGCTAGCTCTCTTATGGCTCCCGCCATCTTGACTTAACATTCCTTATTGGCCCACGTTTGGTCCACGTTTCACACACGCATACAAACATACATCCACACATACACCTTTTGTCTGTAGTTAGTGTATTTACTTAGTCCTCACAGTGTGTTTTTACTTGTTTAACATTGTAAATAAATGATTGTGTATAATTATGCTGGTCTCTTTAATGTCTCTCAAGAGTGAATAATTTGCCAACCTATTCTATGTTTGAATTCCAAATCCTTCACCTACTAGCTATTAATGATAACTTGGGTTATAGTTATTGATTTAATTATTAATCTGAATTCCAAATTGATAGTTTAGTATATCTTATGAGACTGAATTAATTAATTGGCTATCATCTCCCTTTTTATTAAGGGTGGTTCCCCGAGGTCTTCATTAATTTAAAGCATTATTTATGATTATCTTTGATAATCCTGATAGCCAAATCTAACTAACGGTATTGCCATGTGTAACCCCAACATAATGTTGTCCGCGTATGAGGCTTAATAGTTGGTAAATCCCAACAACGTTATCCCCATTAACCATTTAAAATGCACAGCACCACTGTATTCTAAGTCATTTAATTACTTGCAATGGCAACATAAGTGTTGACCAACACCAATAAAGTTATACCTGAATGTGTGAGGTTATTGATGTACAAAACATTCAAAAGTGTCTGTTTCATTGTAGGGCTAGGCTCGTGTTTGTGCTTCAAGCTTACAAGCTGATATAGCCACATTACATCTCGGCAGATGTGGGTTACTGATGAAAATGCGGTCAAGATGTCCTTACAGTGTGTATGGCTAAAATAGTCCTGTTAGGTTAGGAGTGATTAAGGAAACACGCGTCCCTCCTGGGACTGAAGTTTCATCATGCCGTATAAAAGATTAAGCAATTGTTGCACTATGAAAATTTGATACCGTCACCTGGCTATTTTAAATTAATGGACATTTAAAGTGACCATGAATTAACTCTCATTTGCAGTCATTGACTGAATGATTTTTACTTGTTTGCATCAGATTTGCATGTGTGCTGCTATCTACCTAACTTACTGTCCCTCCACTCTAACCAAGGATGCCTGTTTCCACAAGGCTGGCCAGGAGTTCTCATTTCTCTCATTATCTGAAATAAGGAGATATAAAAATTGTATTCTGTTTAGTGTTTAACACACACACACACACACACACACACACACATACACACACATTATCGCCCTTCTTCTGCCGCATTAATTGATCCACCACACTAACAGAAGTGAAGTTAGAAAGTTCTGGATAAAATTCAATATACCAACAATCCCCTGCTGTTACAGTTACGTTTAATGATAACATGTACTGTATGCTAGCTTTACTTACCAGGTAACGGCACAATAGCATCAGCCTCATTTTCTGGAGTTTCTGTAACGTTCGTCTCATCGGCTGCAGTCACCCAAAGCTGCTGCAGCTTTAGGGGCAGGCTTCCGAAAACACTACACAAGAGTGTAGTTTGAGTCTGCTCTCGTTTCACATCTTCTTTTACACTAGTTAGTTCATTTCAAACTTGAGCCACCTTGGTAGGTGACGTCAGAGTCAGGTCACAGGCCACGGAAGCCCCAATGGTCCAAAAACGTTAGTGATTTGCAATCGCAACCACAGTCTATGTTCGCATCACAGACGGGGTGAATTTATGTATGAAAGTTCTGTCACAAAACGATGTTGTTATGTATCCTCGCGCATTTTTAAGTGGGTACACGGAAATCCTTGGCCTTGCTAGTGGGTATACAGCATATGCCTGCGTACCATGTACGCACCACTGGACCTGAGGCTATTCCACTACCCAGTCTACTCCTGGCTAATCGGTCGTAGGAAAATAAAATGGATGAGATGAAACGCAGGCTAACTCAAAAACGGGAAATGAGAGACTGCTGTGCCCTCATCTGTACTGCGACCTGGCTGCTTTACGTCCTGGATGAAGCTGTCGCACTCGACTGGCGGAGCGCTGACAGAACACGAGACTCCGGAAAGACGAGAGAAGGTGGACTCTGTGTTTCCTTGGTCTTTGCTCAAAAACAGTTGAAGTGGATGGACATTGTTCCCTAGATGTGGAATTTTTATCATTAAGATGTCGACCATAATATCTGCCCAGAGAATACACCTATATTTTTGCTTGCTGCTGCTGTGTACATTCCTCCAGATGCGAATTCAAAAAACGCACTTCGGGAACTGTATGAGGTCATCAGCAGTCACATGACAAAACAGCCGGATGGTGTTTTTATTGTAGCTGTTGATTTTAATCAAACAGACCTCAGAACTATTTTACCCAAATTCCACCAGCATGTCCACATCCCCACCAGGGGAACAAGTAGACCATGTTCACGCGATCATTTCTGGCAGCTACAAAGCCCCTCCCTCCCTCCCTCGTCCCCAATTTCGTCAATCAGACCATATTTCCCTGACTCTTCTCCCTGTGAAGCTACAGCAGCTCTACAGGACTGGCTCATGTTCAGAGATGCCGTCACCCGGAAGAACCACACCAACCTTGAGGAATATACATCATCAGGGACGTCATACATCAGCAAATGTGTTGATGATGTGGTGGCCACAAAGACAGTAAAATCATTCCCCAAAAAGAACGCCTGGATGAACGGAGAGGTGAGGGCTCTACTTGGATGATCTTTTTCTTGAATGTGCGTGGCCACCTCTCCAGAAGCTTGGCAAAGATGTTATAATAACGCTGATAGACTCCACGTACTTTGACACTGCATATTTAAATGGGTAGTTTTGGAGCCAAACGCTAACCAAACTGCGACTGTTTCCCAACGTTAACCACGTATTTATTTTTACCATGAGGACGAGGGTCCGGTATGCATGTCGCTGGTACTCTCCAATGGTCATATATGTCGTTTTGGAAGTCACTGGCAAACAAACTATTCTGTCATCAGGTGTGAGGATGTGGCAGTCTCACAGTGACGTTGTCAAATATACAGTGTACAGGACCCTTATTCTGTCTTTTTGTATGGTCTTTCCTACCATCCCAGCAGTGGGCATAGAGCAGCCAGTATTGTCCCCGGATATTCCTAGAGGAAAAGAGAGACAAGGGGAATGCCAATATATCCCCACCAACACACCAAAAAGACACCTGTTATTAAGATGCGACACATACCGGCACAAATGCACAATAAACCTGTCCTATTTTTCTCCTGGAGAGGGAAGAGTAAACAGTGTTGGGGCCAAAGCAGCCTGCTGAGTTTTTCCAGGTGAGAGATTGCTTGGTGTGCCTGGCAGCAGACAGCAAGTCAATGAGAGGAACTCCGGCAGGAGGACTGAGATCAGTTGGAGCTGGCAACACTGCTCTCTGAAGGCGTGATAGAGGGTTGCTGGCAGGACTGAAACCCAGACTGTAAGTATCCAGGCTGAGGGGACTCATCCAGGAGGGTTTAAATGTGTGTGTGTGTGTGTGTGTGTGTGTGTGTGTGTGTGTATGAGCGATACTGCATTCTAAAAATCACAGTGAGAAATTCCCAGCCTGTAGATTGTAATTGTAACCTCTCTGCATTCAACTGGTTTGCCGTTGTTGGTTGAGATTGTAATAATCAGTGTGAAATAGATTAAGATTACATGACATAAGAGATGAAGATTATGTTATGCAGTGTAGCTACAGTGAGTATTCAGAGTTGTTAGCCATGCATTTTTAAGTGTTTTAGAAAAGGTCACGAATTCATGAGAATTTCTTTGACAAATGTCACCTTTTATTGATCATTATTTTATTTTTTCTTTTAGCGAGCAAGCTTGTTTGCTTGTTTGGATCCTCATTAAAACAGCTTCATCACATCAGCTATTCTTCCTGGGGTCCACGTGAGAATAAACGCCGTGACAATACAAATCAAAACTGCTTACACACGACTCCCAATTACATCATGGCGATGACAATACAACGCACGCCAGCTACACAAATTTCGGCATTCACTTAACAAGTTATAACGTGATATCCATATGATACACACAAAGTATAACATTACATACAATTTAACATACAAAACAAGAAGACACACACAGAAATGAAATGGTACTATAGTAATCCATGCTATCATAATGACAAACACTAAAAGGCAAACATTTGTTTAATTTGATCGTAAGTCTCTTTTCTGAAGATGCTTTTTAAATAATATATTAAAACCTCCCTTCCAGACACATACTCTATGAAATATCGATACCTCCGATACCAGGTAGTAACGTTCTAGAATCGATTCTCATTTTAAAATATCGATATTAGTTAGTAATTGGGGGTAAATGTGTAGTTTATCATTACGATACGTTAGTAATTGGGGGTAAATGTGTAGTTTATCATTACCATATTTTAGTAATTTGGGGTAAACTTAGTGAAAAGTAACTATACTATCTTGTCTAAACGATCCAGTTGGTAGGAACTGCTTCTTAAGTGATGCTACAATAAATAGCTGCATGAGTTCAGCTTGGAGTAACATGTGTGTCCCTAAGATCACCACACATCAATTCAAAAAGCGTAGATTAAGTTTTGGTTAGGCTGCGTGTAAAGTAGATAATTTAAAGTGCATGACATAGGCCAGGTGGCATTAGAACATACAGATTACTTGCAATAAAACCGACATTGTGTGCCACTGAAAATTATTTAAAAGATGGTTAGATAATAACATTTAATATTTTGCATGAAAATTTGAGGAAAGTTTGAAAGTATTTCAGGGGAGCCTGATTAACAAAAGTTTGAATGTTTGTGTTAAAATGTTCAGAAAGTAATTAAAGATATAGCATGTTCAGATGCTGTCAATCACCGTGTAACCTTTCAGTTTTGGTTTTCTTTTAAGAGAATTCTTCATACTTAAACAATAAGAACAATTAGTCTAAAGTCTTAGATTCATAATGAATTTATCATTTGAAATAGGCCTACACTACATCCATCCATCTTCTGCCGCTTATCCGGTGCCAGGTCGCGGGCCTACCTACACTACATTTGATTTTCCAAACACGTTAAGTTTTTGTTCAAAGTATCGGATCAGTATCGCCGATACCAGGCTTTATTTTACTTGGATCGGAAAGGCAATCAGTGGTATCGCACATCAGTAGTGACAGCATGATACTGCCATGGTGAGAGTGCTGTGCGCAACGCGTCATGATTGCTAGACTTTAAGGAAACTTAGGAGCGATTCAGTCATACATATTTGAACCTCAGTCAGACCCAAATGTGGAGTCTATTGTGCACCATCCAGCGTCCGGTTTACACCCAAAAACGGCACACTCTGTTTCTGCTTTCTTTGTAGTTGGCTTTGGAATTTAAGAAGTCCCGAATCTAGCTTGCCCAGAGTATGTTTCAATCTCAGATTTTAGGATAGTGTACAGCCATCTCCTCCTTCAGGAAAGGACCGTCAATTCACCTCTCTAGTGGCAAACGTCGCACAGATACAAGTCAGAAAGTCAAGTTCGAGATTTTCGGGGACATAAACATAAGAAAAACTGTAATTATTATATAATAATAATAATTTTGAGTGGAGCTGTACTTTAAAACATTATTATAACATTATTTTCTTGAGTAATCTGTCAAGTGAGTAAATTCCATCCATACTTCTTTGCGTACCCCTCCTTGAACCGCCACCTTATTGTGGTGGAGGGTTTTGCTATTTGCCCCTGGTAGGGTCTCCCAAGGCAAACAGGTCCTGGGTGATGGACCAGACAAAGAGCAGTTCAAATCCCCCTTATGAAAAATGTAAAACCAAGAACCGTGACGTCGCCCGGTATGCCTGCGGTGAGAGGCGGGCGGTCTGGTATGGGCTTGCTCATAGGCCCCAAGCTCAGCCGCCACGTGTTGGAGTTCACCCCGGTAAACAAGAGGGTCGTTTCCCTGCGCCTTCGGGTCGGGGATAGGTCTCTCACTGTTATTCGTGCTTACGGGCCAAACGGCAGTGTAGTGAACCAAAACCTTCTTGGCATCTCTGGGTAGGGTGCTGGAAGGTGCTCCGACCGGGGACACCGTCGTTCTACTGGGGGGCTTGAGTACTACGCAAAGAACTACTCAACCATATTGCTGGACAATAATCAAGATCTGTTGTTTGAGTCACTTGCACAGTGCGACCATTTCCTATTTAGTTCCCGTCCTGTCTGTTGCACCCACGATATTTTGTTCTCTGGTTGATGAACACATCATTTATGTAGAGACCCAGGATTGTTTTTTCAAGTACATTTTTAGTAGTAGTTAATTATTCAAACGAATTTCAAACTTTCATTAAAGAAAACTCTTTGCGCTATTGCTGTTATGGTTGGCAGTAGACATTAGCAACATCATGTGTTTCAAATGATTGTGTTTAATCACATACCGGTCAGGGCTTTTCATAGATTATTGAAAAAACATTGCAATAAAGTATCTTAAAGGTTCTGTATAGTATTCTGAACATGAACTATTTGCTATGTAAAATTATAGTGGAATAATGGAGTCCTCAGCAGAGAATGACATCACACTCCCTCCGCCTTTGTTTTTATTATGGATGTATAAGAAGAACTGGATATGAATGAGAATTGCTCGCCTGGTGCATACGCCAAAAACGTTTTCTAGCTTCTGGGTTTACTTCCAGGGTATGTGGCCCACTGAATATGCGCAGTAGTGTTTCTCCCCCTGGCCTTGCCCATGAGTTCCCTCTCCCGTAAGAAAAGCTGATGGAGTCTCCCAAGGCGGAAAAGAATACCCTCCACACCTGAGAGATAAATGGCGGGTCTTTGTCCAACACGATGTCACAGGGCAATCTGTGGGGGCAGAAAACATGTTCCACGAGGAGGTCAGTGGTCTCCCTAGATGAGGGAAGTTTGGGTAGGGCAAGAACAAGCATTGGAATGATGGTCTATGATGGTAAGAACGACTGTTTTACCTCTGTGGGGCGGGGGGTAGAGCTGGTCTCCTCAGCGGTGAACTGCTGTGAAAGGTTGATGTTGCGGGTTCCCTGGGCAATAGCTTGGGGTTCAGTTTAAATCATCCACCTGGCTTCCTCAGATCGAGGAATGTTTTAGAAATATAAAACCCCCATTGATCAAAAATTCATTATAGAATAAATTAACTTGTTTGCAGTTTGAGGTGTCCTGTCACCAGTTTTACAGACGTCTCTTTTATAATGGTGGCCTATGGAGAAAATGCTTTTTGGGCTCCAGGGGAAATTTTCATTGCAATACTGCGAGTGGCCACTGGACAAAATTGGCTGAATGGCGGAGCCGTATCTAGTTCTTACTATACATCTATGGTTGTTATCCCAGCTTCTCTGTGCTTTGTTCATACAGTTGCAGAGCCCACGAGTGCATGTTAGTGCATGAGTCCCTCCATGTGAAACTGTTCGTCTGTGAGGAGAGCGATAGAACGGCTGGTTCTTTTCTCAAGTGACAGGGTGATAGTAGCCAAAGTTGGTGATTGTTGGAATTGCATATGCATTTAAGGAAGGATTGTGCAAATAATGAGAGGATACATGTTAGCAGAGGTTTATTATGTGTTCGAACGGATTTCCTGCGACAGGCAGGTATCAGGGAAAATTGTCTACCTTTGGAAAGGAAGTGTTAACATTGCGCAGATGAGATTTACACAAGCCACAAAGGCTTGGAAAGGGGAAAATAAATATGCATTAAATATAGGCTTGTATATAACTAAAAAACAATTATTAGAAACCAAAATGAAGCAATTGGGCCTTTATTAATGAGCACAATACTATGGAACCTTGGTTTTTGTTCACAACATTTGAATTTGAACTTGACCATCAATGAACTGTAAAGTCACTACAGGCTGCAGCTAAACTTTTCTTGTTTGAAAAACGCTGCATTTACCTCAGCATTTGGGTGCATTTACCTCAACATTATTATCCATCTCAACCCCATCTCCACGTCCACCTGCTCCAATCTGAGCTGCCGCTCACTTCATCTCGTAATAGCCAACAGTTCTTTCTCAGTTTTTTCTTAGACCTATGGTGTTTTCATGGAAATCCCACTGCTGCACTGTGCCCACGAGCTCTCCTCGGCAGAATGCATCTGGAGGTCGTCCCAGGTGCAGTCCAGGAGCTGACTGCGTAATGAGCTGCTGACTGAAATACATGCAGATTGAAAACCACAGCGCACCTTTGCCTAACAACCTTTTCCTAGTAAATTAGGCCCAGTGTATTTCGGGATACTTTTCCCGGCACTCCAACAGAATGTTAAACATTATGTTGACCATGTACAGAAGTACATCCTCAGTGCATGGATGGTCAGTTTTCTAACAAGGCACTCTTAATAAAAGTTTATAGTGGCTTCATTTATGGTTAATAAATAATTTACTAATGCTTTGTAGATGAATTAAAAGCCATTCATTTGAAAAAAAATTTCGGTTGGCTTAGTGAATATCTCCCTTGACGTCTGAGTCACCTTGAGCACACTGAGTATGATGGGATGCACACAGTTGACTGACCTGATGTTGCTCCTCTCCTTCTAGACCCTGACAGAACCCACCAGTCTGTCATCTTTTCGCGTTGGTTCACTCACATGCAGACTCTGGACTAACTTATTCATGACCCAGACCTGAAAAAGCATGAAGCTGAGATTTGATAGGAAAATGTTCTCTTTTGAATAGTTGCGAGGATAAAAATAGAGGGAAGCCAGCCCGTCTCCGAGCTCTTGATCATCTCCGAGGGAGGGGTGAAGGAGAGTGAGAGCTGAAGCTGCACACCAGACATGCATACATGTATGTACTGTAAACGGCCTCGTTTCAAGCCAGTTTTAAAAAACAATTTCAGCACAAATGGCTGCAGATAACTCTCACACCATGTCAGCGCTTCAGGTGAGTTTTTACGAGTGAGTTAGTCATGTACTTTGTAGCGCCACGGCATATTTTGCAAAGGGTTAGGGCGTCTTGTCAAGTGTCGCCAAACCTTTGATTTGCAGGAATTCGGAGAAAAGTGCAGCTCTTCCTCCCCCATGTTAACCTCTAAGGTGGCACGCCTCGGCTTCCGTGGTAGCTGACAGGCCACTGACAGCACTGGAGATGAGCAAGCGTGCTTGAGAAAACAGTTCAGAGAGGAGGAACGAATCTAAATATAAAGTTATTGGTAAAAAATGATTGGTCACACAAACCTCACCACACTGAAAGTGTTCGATGCGACTTTAATATGGAACGTGTTCCCCCAATGCAGATCTTTAAATAAGTTCTACACTTGAAGCGGAAGAGTTAAAAAAGAGCCAATTTGCATGAATCATCTCTCTAAATCAGCCATGTAGACTTCAGAATCCACCCTTTTGCATTTGCTGTGATGAGGATTCTGATTGCTAATCACAGTATGGTTTGACATACTTACTTTTCTGACCCATACTTTTCCTTATTTCGATGGTATAAGGTATTTACTGCCAAAAAATGCCATGTAATAGCCTATACGTTTTCTGTGTGAGGGTTTGGGAACCACTTGAGTATTTAGCAGGATGGTGTATGTGGGATTGAGTCAAAATAAACTACAGTGTGTGTGCTCTTGGTAATGGAAGAACATGTCACCCAGTGCAACGATGTGGCTCATTGATGTGTTTTTAATAGTCTTTGGAACATAAGCAGCTCTGTGGCACAGAGGAATAAGATATAGCAGGTTTTAGATGCACACGCAGTACTTGTTAGTAGGATACATTCAGTGTTGGTTTGGGCCTGCACGTGGGATTTGTTGAGAATGAAAACTAGAATATGCACAACTTTATGCTTCAACAAAGAGAACACAAGCCTTCCTTTTTTCATCTATGACATTAATTATAAGATGGTAGCGCTCAGCTGCATGCTGGAATTGGACACTAATCAACAGCCTTGGTTTTTAACCAAACTAGTTTCATCTGGACCTATTTATGTTTTTAACCTGGCACAAACGATGAATCTTACTTTCAATTTAGATCTCATTTATAATGGTGTTTGTTTCTTCTCCAGCCAGTATATGATTAATCTCTTGAGGACCTATAGTATTTGTGAAGTTTCTAACAAGATGGATGTTTGTTTGTTTTTGTTTTTTTTGGGGGGGGGGGGGGGGGGGGGGGTTTTGATACTCATCTTTTGGAAACAGAGAAAAGAAGATGGTGCCCACCACGCAGGGCGACGGGCCGGC
>CM022492.1:1760805-1788793 GCA_011952105.1 Coreoperca whiteheadi | reverse complement strand
GGGGGCGGGGGTTGGGGGGGGGGGGCCAAAATGTGCTGAGGCAGGCTACAACACCTCTCTCTCTCTTTCTTCCTGTCTTTCTTTCTGCCTGTCTTTCGCCAGCCACATTGCAAGCACACCAATCAATGTAAGCCGGCACACTCAAATTATACTTGTGCATGATGATCGTGCAGATGCAAAGTCGCATTAAATACGTTAGTGGTCAGTGTGTGTGTGTGTGTGTGTGTGTGTGTGTGTGTGTGTGTGTGACATACAAGTCATTCGCAAACTAATTTCACAGAGTGAAACATGCAAAACACACTCGCTTTGACACTGTACACGCGCGCACACACACACACACACACACACACACACACACACACACACACACACACACATATGTGCGCGCACAGCTTGAGCGTGGCAGCCTACAGTATTCCCTCTGCGCTACTGTGGGCCAGACCAGCCCAGCCAACACACAGCACCACACACGCACACGTCCAACCGTACACATTTACACATCAACACGAGCACGCGCCAGCCCTCCCTTCCTCGCCAGAGAAGGGGAAGAACGGAGAGAACAAAAGAACGACGAGAAGAGAGGCGAGCAGCTCCAGTTTAGCTGTTTTCCGCTCTTTCGCTTCTCTTCTTCCTCCTCTACCTCCTCCTCTTCTTGGGTTACACAAGCACTCTAAATTGTATTTTGTTTTGACGGCTCTCTAGCCTCTTACCCCCCACGCGCGCCACCACCGAACCTTCAAACCTCCTCCTCCTCCTCCTCCTCCTCCTCCCCGACGCTCCCAGTGCAACTTAATGAAACAGGCTGGTATTGTTGGCTCTTTAGCACAAGCAACAACAAGCGCAAGCTGCTCCCTCTGTCTCTCTTTTCTCCCAGCTTTGTGCGTCCCTTTTCCTCGCTCTCTCATCCTGTCTCGCGTTGCCTGCCTCGTTCCGGCTCCTCCATTAGCCCCACAACTTCTATACAGCCTGTCGCCGTCCTCCACTTCCGAGCGTGTATCTGCAACACCGGCATCCCTCCCACCAGCTCATCTCATCCTCCCTCCTCCCTCTCTCTTCATCTCTCTCCCTTTTCTCTGCCCCCCCCCCCCTGCACTTGTCTCTCCCCGGTTGAAAGCTTCTGTGCTACTGTACCATGTGGTGATCTCCAGCTTTCCCCACCACCCAGCCTCTCCAGCGCTCTTCACCCGGGAACACTGTAGAAGAAAGTCCGTCTCAGATTTGCCTCCCGTCAAAACACAGCTGCTGGAGTGGAGCTATACCCGGAACGGGGAGCCGAAGGAAATTAAAAAAGGGGGAGAGAGAGAGAGAGAGTGCGCTCAGGCTGAGAGGCGACAGGCTTCCGTGGGTGTCAGTGAAACAGAGAGCGGGATAGTTTACAGCGAGCAAAGAAAGAGAAAAAGAGGGAGGCAGGAAGAGCTGAGCGGGGAAGGAAAAGGGTGTCACGTTGGAGAAGAGGAAGAGGAGGAAGCAGAAGAAGTGAAGTAGGGAGCAAAAAGGAAAGGGAGGTACAGTAACAACGCCTCGCAGCACTTTCTCTCCCTCCTGCTTTTCTCTTTACGCTTTCCCCCTCTTTCTTTCCCCCTTCGGTGAAGAAGCAGGGGAAGAGTTTTTTGGATGGCTCAGGGGGATGAGAAGCAGCGCGAGAGCCTCGGCGGCGAGTCTTAGAGACACTATAACTCGAACTGCAACTTAGCTACAGCTACGAAACCATAAAGACGGGGGGGGGGGTAATTAGCGCACCGGCCGATAAGACAGAGCAGAGAGCGCTGGCAAAAAAAAAAAAAAACAACCAAAAAAAACAAAAAACACCTCCCTGAGAGAAAACAATAAAGTCAAGTGAGGACGAAGATCAGCGCAGAACAGGACAGACGTAGTGACACACAACCAACAAAGACAAACAAAAAGAGGAAGAGCGCTGGCCTTGCATACCCCTGTCTTCTGGCCCCTGGTCTTCCATCCCCTCTCAGCCGAGATGATGATGTATTTCTGGGTGAGTACTGAGGCCTTGCGGGGGGGGGTTCCTGAACACTACTGAGGGACCAGACACGCACATAAAAGCAAGCGGAGACGTTACTGTGCACGGACGTACAGTGTGTGACTGTGACTTTATGTGCTCGTTCCCTAATCTCAGCTCTTTGTTTGCAGTTGACCAAGACGATGTGTGCTCATTGATCCCGTGGTTTGTTTTTTTTTGGGTTTTTTTATTATTTATTGTCTTGTGCCAGAAAGTGCATAGCGAAGGATTTCTTTGAACTGCCGCCTGCGTGCGAGCGAGAGTGAGTAAAGTGACAAGACATAAAGGTTTGTGTGATTTCACACTCCTGGGAGCCTTGTGTGCGTGAGTATATGTTGCTTAAGCTGCGAATGTGGGAACTGCCGCGAATGGTTGTCGCAGAATGAATGAAATCGTGGGGAAAGTAAACTAGTCCATCAGCACATGGGATTTACATACGATAACACCACTTATACTGTATATATAGACTTCCAGCAGTTGACTTAATGTTCCAGAAAAAGACGGATTGTTGATTGTCGACAGGTTGATGTTCCCAAAGAATAGGAAAGGAAACAAAAGAGAAAAGATGTTCCTGTGGATTGATGTCATTCCATCTAACGTGATCATCGGACATGAATATGCAACATTGCTGGCTTCGACTATCTGTTGCAGGGATTTTATCATTCAGACATAGGTGGTAGTTAACGTTATTGTTTGTTCAGCAGCACAATGGTCCCACAGTATTTGTCACCTGGTGCACGGAAGAAGAGTGTTTTCAGCTCTCCGACAGGCTGCATCACTGATGGATTATATGTATAGACCCAGATATATGTATATATCTGTATACATACGCGTGTGTGTATGTATGTAGGGACAGTATACACATACGCATGCTTATTTCCCTTCTTTTTCCAGCTCTTCATTTTTATCTGCTGCTGTCTCTGAGATACCAACACACTAAGAAATGAAGGTACAGGAATGGACCTAAAAGGGTACAAATGCTTTGTCGCTCCAGCAGTACCCTAGCACTGTACCTTTGTACAAATGCACAAATTGGTACATTTTTGTACCTTCTTGACTGATTTGCTGCATCATTTGCCGGTACTGTAAGCTTGTTAAAAGTACAATGATGTACCCTTTGCTGCCTTAAGGGCCATTTCTGTTCCTTACAGGGTACTTTTTTGACAAATGTACCTCCGGGTACAGAAATGATACCCCTTTTTCTCCGTGTGAAACAGAACACCGTTGTAGCGACCACACTGGCAATAGCATTCCTTATGTCCTTAAAACAGCACTGGGATTTTGTGAGAAGCAGCTAAGCACAAACATCCAGACTCGAGATGCTTTCCGACCCCCGGGCAAAATGGGATCGAATCACATCCATATCCACACGTCTGACTTCACAGTCTGTCCACAGCATATTTCTTTGTGAGATAAACACGCTGTCAAGAGGTTGTCCCCCCCCCCCCCTCGTTTTTTAATAAATAGATACACACGTCATTTTGAAGTACACATCTGCCATGTATCTGACTCAAGGTATTCTTGAGGTATATCCCATTATCAGGGCTAACCATCATTTGGATGAGCAGCTCCCTCACACTGTGTGGGCATAAGTGTGAGCGCTGAGTGTGTGTTTCCGCAGCGCCGTGTCATGGGAGTTGGGCCTAGAAAGGAGATTCGGGAGATTCAGCCGAAAGTGTGGAAAGGAGGCTTTTCATTGACGCGCAGCATGGAGCTGGATACGTGTACTGACCTTCGCCTGGAGAAGCCCACTGTAGGGCAGACCTACAGGAGGCTTCTCGCGAGTCCTCCCGGGCTGTCTGGAAGCGCAGGGACGCCCATCAAGTGCGTTTCCAAGCGAATGGCGCTCTGGTTTAACTGCTGAAGTGGGCTGGTGTGTATTGTTTGACAGCAAACCTTAAGGCTTTCGGCTTATCGATTCAGGACTAGCTTTGCATTGTGATTCAATACAACCCATAGATTTGTGTCGCTTTCACGTTTTTTTTGAGTTTCAGAACTTAAACCTCAACACTACGCGTTATGGGAACTTGCTCTGAATGGTGATTCTCTTCCCCTCAGGCTTAGTTCACCCTATTTAGTGCGAGAGACTCCTGGATTCGGCATGCGGTAATTGCTTTAAGAGTTCTAATTGTAAGCAAGCAGCCATCAGAGGGTGAAGCTGCTGAAACATTGTTCGGATTACTTGCGTCCCTTAAAAGATGCAAAAACCTGTTAATCGAGCAGCCAGCCTCCTCCCTCCTGATCTGCCCACGCCACGCTGCCTTTGACTGGCTTTTGGCAAAAGGATATCTGCTTTACTACAGATGGTGTTAATGCGCTCTAGTTTGGTGTCACTTTTCTGCAAACTGCTAGTGGTGGGGCTTAAATTTCCATAAATGACGAAGTAGGAAGGTTTTTTTCTTTTCTTTTCTTTTCCAGAATAAAAGGACAGAGGTGATGTAACCTCTCAGCCTCCTCTGTCATGCTGTGGTGGCCCTCCTCCTCCTCCTTTCTGTCTCTTTTAGGCATTCTTCCTCTCGCTTTCTCGTGTTTTCCTCCTGTTGTCTCACTGTCTCCCCCTCCCTCCCTCGCTCAGCCCGGTGTTCTGTACAGTAGTTAATGATGGGGAGTCTGTTGCTGGTGGCTGTCTGCAGCTATGAAGCAAGCACGGGGCTTTGATACCGAGGCAGCACTCAATGCAGTTGACATTAGCTATTCCTCTTCATCACCCCTGCTTACTGATTCTGTCTCTCTTTTTCTCTTTCTCTGAGACACAAAAACACTGTAAATAAGCGCGCACACACACACACACACACACACACACACACACACACACACAACTGCAGGTTCTGATTATACCGCATGCGCACACAGACTTATATATGCACACCTGCGTGCTTATGACAAATTAAATAAGCACGAAGGTAAACTTTGACTACTCAACTGAAAATGTATCAATTCTTAAATGTATTCAGACTAAAATATTGTGAGCTAGTTGTACTGCAGTGCTTCTGCGTGCGCGCGCGCACACACACACACACACACACACACACACACACAATGCTGAGGTGGCAGTGATCTCCTTGATGCCGCTCTGACAACAGTAACAGAGTTAAAGCACTTCCATCTGTCCCTTCGGAGACTCTCTGCGAGAACAAAGACCTCCGGCGCGAGGGATGTGAGAACGATAACGGGCTGGGAGAGAGGAAACAAAGCAAGGAGCCGGAAACTAATGAACAGGTACATCGAAGGCGGAGGTGGAGGGAAGGAAAAGCGAAAGAGGAAAGGAAACTATGAGTGAAAGAGATCTGCCCGGAGGGCGGGTCAGGAATCAGGTGCTTACATGAGACACAGAAAGGGAAGAAGGGAACAAGTGATGACCAGCGTGTTTCCCTTGCTCTCGTTTGCGCCCGCGGGGTCATGAATGTTAACTATTCACGCTGCACATGGAAGGATGGCGATGAAGGGATAGTGACTTTTGAAGAGGAGCAGAGGGAAAGAAAGGAGCAACAGTGAAGAGCAGAGGGGAGGTCTGCGGCTCCCTCCTCTCTGCTCTCCTCGGTGTGTCTGTACGCTGATAAATAATTGAGTGTGCCGAGCAGGGGACTGCATGGGTAAGAGGAGGCGAGAGAGGGCGGCCTGCCGGAGCGCTAGACAGTGAAATTAGGACCTGCTTCAGAATAGAGATTGCATCCTTTCAAACTCCTCTTCTTCTTCTTGCGCTTGTCTCACTTTTGATCCTCCTCCCTCGCTACACCTCCAGCTGATCTGGTGGTGTTCGGGAAGAAGCCCTGCTCGATCCTGCTGCTTTACGCTTGACTTGAGCGGGGCTTAGCTAACTCTCCGACCACGCACTCTGGTTTTTCGCGAGATCTACGTTTCCCCTGCGTTTTAAACAGCTTTGCAAAGGTGCACATTAAAGAGAGACCTTGGACCGTATAAGAGAGTCAGGCTGATACATGCTTTCTGATGCTTGTTTTATACCAGTGAGTTTAAACAACTTTGTGAGATCTGTAAAATTTTAGTTCACCACTGAGATCCGTCAGCCCCCAGAAAAACTCATTTTTACCTCCAGCTACTGACAGAAATCTGAGGACAAACACTCTCTTCATCATCTTTGAAATAGGGAAGTCCCCTATGCCGTTAAATTAGTGTTTCCACTCTTAAGTAGCTTATTTAACCAATTCTATTTGCGCGTGACTATATTGAAATGGAAGTGGAAAAGCGGTTTGACATTTAATTTTCAAAGTGGCAACCACCTGCTGTACAGTGGACAATATTCAAATGTTAATTCAAATTTGAAAATGAAAATAAAATGGAAAGAATGTAACCTGATTCTTCATTTATGCAAGCAATATTTGAGTGAGAAAAGATATCACGTTAGTCACATGCATTTATCGAATAAGAATGCATACAGATGGAGAGGGAGATAATAAGGAATTGCAATGACCCAGCTTAGGAGTAACAAATCCATGGACTAGATTTTCTGCATCATTTTGAGACAGGATGAGCATAATTTTTCCAATGTTACGTAGGTGAAAGAAGGTAACTCCGAGGTTCCTCACGGTGGTGCTGGAGGCCGCGGCCATGCCATCAAGAGTAACTACATCTATAGCTAATGTGTCTCGGAGGTGTTTGGGGCCAAGCACAATAACTTCAGTTTTGTCAGAGTTTAACATCAGAAAACTGCAGGTCATCCAGGTTTTTATGTCCTTAAGGCATGCTTGAAGTTTAGCTAGGTTTAGCTAGCTAGTTTCATCTGGCTTGAATGATAGATATAATAGGGTGTCATCCGAAATAACAATTAAAGTTTATCAGGGTGTTTCCTAATGATATTGCCTAAAGGAAGCATAAGGTGAATAGAATCAATCCGAGCACAAAACCTTGCGGAACTATATGACTAACTTTATGGTGCACAGAGGCTTCATTGTTAACATATACAAATTGAGATTGGTGCTGTCTCTGTGCTATGACGCACTCTAAATCCTGCCTGAAAATCTCCAAATAAACTATTGTTATTTAGAAAGTCACACATCTGATTGGCAAGGTCAGATGTAGGTCTATATTTGGCTAAAGAGTGGGCTTTTTATGAAGAGGTTTAATTGCAGCTACTTTAAAAGACTGTGGTACATAGCCTGTTAGTAAAGACAGACTGATCATATCTAGTAGGGCTAACTAGTGGTAAAACGTCTTTAAGCAGCCTAGTTGGAATGGGGTCTAACCGTGCGTTCACACCAGATGCGAATGAAGCGATAAGCGCGAGTGATTGACATGTTAAGTCAATGCAAAGACGCAAATAGACATTCTGTGGCGCGAATTGCGCGATGCGCCAATACCTTTGGCGGTTATACACACCGCGTTAACCAATCAGGAGCTTGCTCGAGTAGTGACGTGATTACGAGCGGAGGCAGAAATCCGAACAACAATGGAGGGTAAAATAAGTGTGGCTGTATCATTATAGAAACGGGAATAAAAAGGATCTTGCGTGGACGAGTGAGCGAGGAGGTCGGACAATCTGGTAAATTGTAAAAAACGTTCTTTGCTCAATTTGAGAGAGATATACATATCGAGACTACAAGCTGGCTAAAGCCGGCGAATTGAGCCAGTTCTCGTCTGTTGTGTAGTGAATGTCACGCGCGAATGAAGCGAATAAACTCAAAATGTTCAAGCATCCAACTTTGTGCGAATAGCGCCATTTATTCGCTTCGTCTGGTGTGAAAGAAATTGTCGACATTAGTTGAATAAGGTCGACAGGTGAAAAGCAGTCAAAGTATACATCAGGTTTTACAGCTGTTTCTAAGGTTTCTGTGTTTGAAGAGAAATCAATAGTTAATATTTTTTTATTAAAGAAGCTCATGAAGTTGTTACTACTGAGGGCTATAGGGATACATGGTTCAATAGAGATGTGGATCTCTGTTAGATAGGCTACAGAGCTGAAAAGAAACCTGGGGTTGTTTTTTATTTTCCTCTTTTATGGATGAGTAATAGGCTGCTCTGGCATTTTTGCCAGATGTTTGCTTTAATTTGCGGGTTAAACCGTATCGGGGCGCACCGAATGATCGCTAACCGAAAGGATTCGGCCCAAAATAGCCAAAAAAGAACTTTCGGTGTACGGCCGCATAAGTCAAAGACCGAACAAAATGACGTTGAAATTGTAGTTTTGTAATTGATTTTTTTCTCCTTAAAGCAGGCCAAACAACAAGATGATCAATTTGGGAGGAACTGAAATTAGCATAGGAGGAGTTATATTGAGACAGTATTGAATTAATTGCAGGTGCAATCGCTTCCTTAAATTTAGCTACAGCAGACATAGACATACTCAGATAGACATCTAGAGTAAGAGTTTATAATAAATGGTGTGTAGTCGTGTAGCAGGAGCTCAAAAGTTATTAAATAATGGTCCAATACTGAAGGATTCTGTGGAAAGAGTGTTAAATGTCCGAGGCCCGCCTGCTCGCCTTTCTGCCACAAACGGACTACGCACATGAGCAAAGCAGCACATGTTCAGGCTAGTGATGTCCTAACTGAAGGCCCGCCTTGACGAGAGCATGACAGATTTCATTTTCCTTTCCACGTTAACCCCAGAAGACCGTGGTGACATGTAAATGTAGCGGAGTAAGAACAGTGTTTCTTCTTCACAAATCTACGCAAGTACAAGTAAACGGTATGGTGCAGTAAAACTACTCTTAGAAGAAAATTTGTTTCAAAAAGTAATAATGTAACTCGCTACTACCCACCTCTGATAACTACGCTCTTTAATGATTTAACCCCGTGGCCCGTTTAATGTTCTCAACAGAGAGAGCTCCAAAAAATGATACGTATTTAATTGTTTTTGACCACTTGCCTGATCCGACGTGGCATTTTACTTGCCCCGGGCAATGGGGCAATCCTTAATGCTAAGTTTACATTATCACTTGGATAATTTCCCCATACGCTTTCATAAATGATAAATAGCCTAAACTAAACAAGCCTACATTTTTAATTTGTTACGGCCCTGTATAATCTTATAATAATAATATAGGGATCTGGTTTAGTGACTGTGCAGTGAGTGTATCGTACTTTACTTTCATTCATGTCATTTCTAACTATAACTTGTAATATTTCAGTGGTATCACATTTATACCTTGTGACATATACTTGGTTGCCAGTCTACACCTAGCTAATGCAACTAATGCAATGTCATACAACAGTCCTGCAATAATCATATATAATAATGTATTTTTCTGACATATTTTTATGTTTGACACTTTAAATTAATTAATTAACAAATACAACCAAAAACACACAAACAGAGCCGAGAGTGAACATAAACAAAATTATGAACATAAAACTTTTCTTATGATGGACTGGAAAACATCAGTTGTACAATATATACAGTACTAGTCAAAGGTTTGGACACACTTTGTCATTCAATGAAATGGGAAAGATAAACTTTCCAAACCCAACGCCTGACATTACTCTGTAGCAGCCTACATACTCTGTTTAGCTCAGTGACAAGCTAGCAGGCGGGACGTGTGGTTGTCCCTACCGCTACTGTTGGAAGAGCGGCAGTGTTTGTGTGAATCTCTGCTCCTCTCCATATTAATTTCAGAGGCTGTGTGGTCACGAGGCGCTGGCAATCAGCCTTGTAATCCATGTAATTCTCCACTGCAAGAACGGTGTCAAACTGTTAAATGGACAAAGTGCTGCCAGTGTTCACTCAGTAATGCTTTAATTGATCCATGTTTGTGGCCTCTCGTCGTAGTTACGGCCAAAAGCAGGCTCTGGCAAACAGCTGCTGCTTTAAAATTACTGGAGGAATTTTTAATTTTTTTATTTTTTTATCAGAGTACAAGTGTTGCCGCACTGGGGCCAGATGAATGAAAAAGTTGTATGCGCAAAAACCATGCATATGCCATTTATACTGTATAAAGAGAACATATAATGCACCTCACTCATACTTCAAGACAAGCGCACGCATGGTTTCCTGGAGTGATCCAAAGGTGATATAGTGAAGTGTAGTATACAAAGCAATCTGTAAAATGCAAACGCATTCATAATCTTAATTTGAGTTTATTTATTTTGCATGATCAATTATATTACTTTTCACTTATATTGGGAGTATTTTATTGCTCTGTTCATTCTGACTGTAAAGCTCTTTAAACTCAACGTTTTAAATTACATCACTGGCTACCTTTCTGATTTTTGATGATGATTGGGAAGTCCCTACTGATGATGGTTTACTGGTAGATCTGATGAATCCATGATGATACGGGTGCTAGTTACATCTTAAGTGTAAAGGGAACCATTCTGCTGCAACAGTCGAATGGTGAAACTGATGGCGTGTCGGCAGTTATTTATGGCTAACTGTGGGAGTAGCAATCAGGCTTGGGTATGTACGCCCAGCTACACCATGACTTAGATAAAACAGAACCATATACCTGAGGCTTTATAAATCTGACACAAAGAGTGCATGTGCATATTGTTGCGAGGCAACATCTATGGTAAATGGACTGTACTTGTATAGCGCCTTTCTAGTCGTCTGACTGCTCGAAGCGCTTTCACACTACAGATCACATTTACCCATTCACACACATTCATACACTGATGGCAGGAGCTGACTGCCCATCAGGACAAATTAAACTAATCATTCACACACACTCACACGCCGAAGGCGCAGCTTCGGGAGCAGTTCAGGGTTCAGTATCTTGCTCAAAGATACTTCGACACATGGCTGGGGGAAGCCGGGATCGAACCGCCGACCTTCCGATTGGTGGACGACCGCTCTGCCACCGAGCCACAGCCGCCCAATCTATGTCTGGCCCTGATTTTTTTTAATCTGTTTTCTAATCATAGGGAGCAGCATGCTGCATGGAATCATTAGTTTCTTAGGCGCTCATCTGCACCAGATGAATGATTGCACGCAATTAGATCCTGAGTAATGCCACTAACATGCCCCTTGGACTACATGTTAAAGAGTTTTGACCACAGGAACTTCCCCCATGTACTAGGAACCTTTGGAGGAACTCAGTGTGTTCCACCGCATGGACCAGGGTCTAAATAAAGTACTGTTGACATTTTTTACCCCCGAAAAGTTCCCTGCTCTCGGGGTAGTACTTTTCAGAAGTACTGGTACTTTCGGGGTGGTACCTTTCTCTGACTGCGGAGCTGAGGCGGTTTGTCCGTCGGGGATCGTTGCTGGGTCATAGACCAACAGCAGCCCTCGGCCCTCCCGCTAAAGCACACAAACGCTGTATTTTGCACATTTATATTTCTGCAGATGAATAAAAAGTTGTGAGGCTAAATGTGCGTATAGTGGCTGCTCCTGTTTCAGAAGTATATACTACTATATATGTAAAACGTAATGCATATGCTTGTGTTACCATATTCTAATATTTACAACGCTCTGAGGACGTCGTGTCTCAGTACTACGGGTGAGAGCGCATAGGTTCAAATAAGCAGAGGCCCTTATGCTGAATTGTAGGTGTTCTAATATTTCTATATCATTAGTATTTAACCACAATACACACGTAAATGGGCTTTCTCTCTCTCACACAGGCAAGCAGCTTGGACACACACACACACACACACACACACACGACTAAGCAGTGTTGCTATGCAGACGGACGGAGCACGAGGGGCAAGGGAGCACACCTCCACACAGAACATGTGGAGCCGCTTAACACACCAGTCAGCTTTGTGTCTCCTTCTCTCACACACAGGGCACTCCAGGGACAGAGACAAGCCGAACCGGGGGAGGGTGGAGAGAGAGGTCCCTCCAAAATCGGGGGAAAACTCACTTTTTCAAGCACCACGTACTCACTAGCCACATGCACCTAGTTCAACCACACGCTCACAGGTCAAAAGATATCATCGAGGACCTCCCCACTTGGCGTTAACAACCCAGGGTGCAAGAAAAGATGGAGTTCCAAACTCACTCGAAGGCTACCGACCCTCCCACTTTGTGCACCTCACTCCTAGACAGGGATTTCCGTCGCTGTCAGTTACTAACCTCTTAGATCAACAGCACACAAAACTTTAACCACTGCAGTGCATGCTTTAAATTACCCCATAGATTTTTTTCTTTCAATAAAACATACAAATATAATTTCCACACAATTACCACGCCAATTTAACCCTTTAAATGTTATTTTAAAGTTCAGATGGCTTACTGCCGTCCCTTTTCTCACAACGATGACCTTCAGGCATCTCGAAAAAACCCTTTAATATGGGGATCGAGGTTCCAGCACGTTGTGGAAACTATCTGAAAGCACTCGACATGCGATGAACCCAAGACACAGAAGAGTGTGATGGATTTTTTTTTGGGTAGCTTTTCTTTATTCGACTTGAGGGTCTAAGGATAGAGGGTGTTGTATGTTGTACAGATTGTAAAGCCCTTTGAGGCAAATTGTGATTTGTGATATTGGGCTATATAAATAAAATTGAACTGAATTGAAAGTCAACAAGGAGTCTTCCTCCGAACTCTTTCTCGCAGTACATTTTATAACGATCCAAGAAAAAGAAACCCTCTCTGATTGGCTCCCAAAGATTATACTTTCATCCAGTGGACAAAGGTAATATGTGTCGATCATGCCATTTTCACGTGTATACATTTCTCAAGAAGGGAGGGGCTCCACGCAATTAAAAGAACATCAATTGCAATTCATCAGTTCAATTAAGAGATACCTTCTTACGTAAGGCCTCCTATACACCTTCCAAACAAGATACAAGAGACAGTCAGAAGCACATGAGGCACACAGATTACTACAAGGAAATTAATAAATGATAAACGTAAAGATGAATAATGTTTTACTTTTACACAGGTCGTGTGTTTAATAAGTTAAAAAAAATAGAGTTATGGGTGTAACCTAATGGGTGTAATTTGTCTAATCTTCCAGGGTCTTTAGACCTTGGCAGAAAAGCTCACAACAATGGGCTGAAGGAACATTTTAGTTCTTGAAAAGTAGTTAGGGAAAAACGCAGATATTGATACCCAACAATATAGTTAAAGTTGAGTAAAAATAGTGATCAGACATCCCACAGTCCCATCTAAATCAATTTGTTTTACAAAATAAAGGTTGGAATGGTATGGGGTAGGGCTGTACCCAGATCAGAATATTCAAATTTTATCCTTTTTTGCGGGCTTTTGCCTTCATTAGATCAGCTGAAGAGAGACAGGAAAGGGGGGAGAGAGCGTGAATGACATGCAGCAAAGGGCCTGGGCTGAAACCCAGGCCGCTGCAGTAAGGACTCAGTGCGCACTACCAGGTGAGCTACCGGGGTGCCCCTTCCAAGTCAAATCTAATTTGCCAGTTTTGGCCGATGCTTTGAATATCCGTGGGGAAGTCAGTGGACCAAGCGTTACTGCCGTCTGGCAACACGTCCTCATACCTTAACGACAGAATAGGTCGCTTGGCAATGACTCCAAAAATGACATAAATGACGGTTGGAAAGTACCAGCGACGGGCGTAGTGGACCTTAAGTACATTATGTGGTCAAGGTTGTGAAACAGTTGCACTTTGGTTAGGTTTAGGCAACAAAACTACTTGAAAAAATCACGGTTTGGGTTCAAATAAGTACGTTACGTTACATAAGTCATGTGACGTAACCTAAGTCACGTAAATAACTTTATGTAACTTGATCAATGCTGAAGTCAATGCTGATTTTCGGTTTCACATTACGAACCCTCTTGGATCAAAGTCCTGTGTTTATTGGAGCCAAAACGGGAGTCAAACATCCCATAGTTTACAGCTTCCGCATGACGTCAAAGACTGACACCAAAAACAGCCAATGGGCAGAGAAAAAACGTTTTCCCTTGGATCAGGGAGCATTTCATTCCAAAAACACCAATGCAAAAAACCTATGTGGCACACGATGTCTGGCTGATTATGACTGTAAATTCATTGTACAATAAGTACTCTATTATGTAATTTAATGTTTTCCACCAGATTTAAAATTCAGCGGTGAACTGGATTCCTCTCGCAGTAGTGGCTAAGGATCATGGGTAATGTAGCTTAGCCTTTCGCTATCCAAAAGTGACAAAAAAAAATACTTTATTACTCAGAATCGAACGAGAAATAATTAAAACTGATCAGTAACCTATTGTATCGTTGAATTATCAAGGACACCTTCGTGTTTATTTTTGTTGAGAAATGTTGAGGCTGTCATTGAAAGAAAACCATAACATGGGAATGAACGGTGAGGAAAATACTTCCGGATGGCGGGTCCTCAATTCTCCAATAGGACTGATGCTCACAGCATCATATGGTGTCGCAGTCAGGTTAATAATGGCCGTCTAATATTGACACAGATGAGCCGGGTGCGTCGCATACAGACATTAAGAGACGCCAAGGGGCGTGGCAAAACATTGGTCATTTGATGACCTGGGAATGAGAACGGGTTGGATGGCTCAAATCATTGACGTTTAGGAGGCATCCCTAGTTTAGGGTATGGATCTAAGGACGGATGTGAGGGGTCATTAATAAATCATATATGAGAAATAATTTTGAATATAGTGTAGCATGAATATCTGCTAATACAATACAAAATAGTGTAAACATTTACAGAATTTAGAATACATACAAAATATTGTGTTGGCCTGAAGTCACTGGGATAGGCTACAGTCACCCGCGACCCCTAACGGGAACAAGCGGTAGAAAATGACTGACTGACAAAATATTGTCAGTCAATACAGTAATATAATGGAATCTCCTGCCTCCCTTCCTTTTGACACTGAAAAACTTGCAGCTAAATTGCTCATTTACAAAAGATTCCTTCGGTGAATACTTTCTCACTCTGCCTGAAGCAACTGCCAATCCACCAGAGAGAATGTCATTAGTGTAGGTTTCAGTAGAAGATTTGGCTTTACTATGACGGTTTGACTACAGAAAAAAAGGAGTATTTCTTTAGATGTTGGCATTTTGCCGATGCAAAATCTTATCCAAACTCTTCGTGTTGGTATCGGTCACAGCCCTTTAGAAGACCTCTGTAGCCATCTTTCGCTTTGCCATCCTCGTAATCGGTCGAGTCCTGCCTTATCACAGTACAGCAGTTTTCACTTGGTGCTTGGCTCTTCGCTGCTCATTCTTCTATTCACTGTGAGCTGTAATCTCCACGCCGATAAGGAGATTAAACAGGCGAGCAGGAGAGGGGATTTCTAGGATTTATCATGTGAGTGCAAAAGGATATCGCTGGGAGGGAGGGATATTACCCTAGGCTTTTAGAGCCGCAGAGGGAGAAAGAGTAGCGAGATCAGTATGGCAGCAGAGACATGGAGCTGGAAGGAATGTGTGGAAGAAAGACACGGCGCTAGGTGTTATCACCTGGAGCGATCATTAGCACCGTTTACAGAAGGACCACCTCGGAAAGGTCATCGGCCATCACTCTCTTATCTCCTCGACGACAGAATGCTATCACCACAGCGACCGTACTGAATGTTGCCTGCTCCGTATCGCTGAACCCCAGATCACTGTTTAACTGCAGACAGGCACTCACTTTATGACGCGTGGGCAGAGAGCCAGACTGACTAGGGGAAGTGAGGGTTTGTGGCTGTTGGTTCCAATCCAGGACCAACTAGGAAATACTTCTGATGTGAGTTAAACTCAACACAGTTTAGTTGGTGTACAGGAGCCTATTACCTCTAGGAATTATGTTCATTTTGGACATTGTGCACTGCAAGGATTATGTCCAGTGCCAACATTCAGGGCCAGCGCCGGAAGTAGTTTGCCACATATGTAGCGAAGCAGCTATTACGATGTGGAGATACGGGTGGTGGATGGGCATAGCCAGGAGTTTGTATCTTGTTAAAGACCAAAAGTAAATCTTTGCTTCTTCATAATTACATCCATGTTCTTTCTCTGAACTTAAACATACCATACGTTGCACAGATACATTTAAATATGACGGCACTGAACATTAAAAAACATGGGAGCAGGATTAGGGTAGAGATCATCATGGGTCCAACTGATTCCTAGTTACCAAGACCTGGCCCAGGACATTAGGTCGAGCTGGATCCAAATCTAATTGCTTAGAGTTTTGAGGCAGATGGAGAGCATGACATGTATTTCTGCTCTTGTCTACTCATCTGCTTGTCATCTGGTGGAGGGTTCTTTCTCTCTTCTAATTCTGGACCAATTCCGATTGTACTCAGGTCCCTCTTAATCTCTGAATCCTGATTTTAATCTCCGAATTCAGAGAGTATGTGGGGCTTAGATGCTGTTTTAAGTTTTAAGAAGCACTGGAGTCACATTAAAAAAAATTGCTGGCTTTGCAAATTTATAGCAGTGCAGTCATTCATGAGATTGAAGTTACAATTCTGGTTTTAATGTTTGATTTGATTATGATTATTATTACTATTATTAATCTTTTCTCAGAATTCTGAAACTGGAATTGAATTGATTTTGTATTTATGTTTTTGGTGTCTCTAATCCTCAATGGCAAGGCCTCATCTTCGCAGCTCCCACAGGCCAACAGTAGAAGCTCTCTGATGGGAAATTTGAAAAGCTGTATAAATGTGATGCAGGGTGCTGCTGCAGAAGTACGTTGAACTGTTACTGGACAAGTAAGGGTTAAAGAAAAATGTAAGTAAAGAGTTAAACACTAGGAAGATCGGAGAGGACAATTAAAGTCTATATTGAGTGAAACATGCTGGGGGAAACACTGCTGTCCCTTGAACTCAATAGGCAAGATTATAAACCTTTTACACAGTATCCTTAGATAATTAGGACTTATCTGTGATTGGTGAGGTGTATTTAGATCAGATTTGATTGGACTTTTAATAGATTTCCAAATAAAAGAGGCCACCATTGATTTAGTCATGAATTTAATGAACAAAATGGTTCAATGTATGGGTTGAGGTGATCCTGTGCACTCAGGTCGACTGGTAATGTCGATAGCAGAGTGACTGTATCTCTCTCTCGCTCTGCCACCCCGTATAACTCTCTTTTTTCTTCCGCCACACACACAGGTTGTAGCAGACGAGAGCTTGGGGCTTAAAGGCAATAAAGTTAGCTATCTAGGTATCGATCTACCCCCCCCGCCACACACACACACACACACACCCCACCTCCCAATGTCTCAAGACCACTTTTTGCAAACAGAGAGTTTGGGTTCAGACTTTACCAAATGTCATTCAGAAGATTACAATGGATGTGACGATGTGATAATAATAATAGTAATAATTATAATGACACTGATAATTATAATGATAGTAATAATTCGGAGCTTAATTTAAATATGTAGCAGCAATATGCCAAAAACTTTTGTATGTATGTTGTGTTGACCTTCAGATAGGGCAGGTTTGGTTATTAGCAGAAATAGCAAATATATTTATATTAATACAGTTATTTATATTATAAATGTATTAATATGGATTCATAATTCTGAGGCACTATAGGGACCAATAAACAAAGGTATGTGTGTGTGTGTGGATGTGTGTGTGTGAGTGTGTGAGACAATAGAGAGGGGGCTGGGGGGTTGCGAGGAGACGGGACCACGTGGGTGGTCGTCACTCATGGAGCCAAAATGGTGGCAGCCCGCGAAATTCAACAGAGGGGCAGAGCAAAAAATGGGAAACGAGCTCTGTCCGTCCTCAGGAGAATGTGCAGCTGAGCTGGCTAATCTACCACGTTATGTGGGCGTTTGAGATGTGTGAGAGCGTGTAAATGTGTACGTGTATAAAGGTGTGTGGGTTAGTGGAGAGGACAGAGTAAAGCACATGAAATCTCAATTGGTAAAGCACAATAGCTGTCCCTTTATCACACTGGACTTCGGTCTGATAAAGCCTGTGCTTTATTATTAGCTTCCACGGTGGCTAAAAAGTAACACAGTAAACAGGCCTCGCAGCGTGGTACCGGTACAAAATGGAACGTGGTAAACACAAAGAAAAACACACAGCAAACAGACACGGCTACTATTTTGCACAATAATGCAAAAACCCTATTCACACTGAACACTGAAGCATGGGTGAAATAACTCAAAATTATAAACCTATCGCTGCGGCTGTACTCTTCTCCGTGAAAAAAACGGCAAATCTGTGTCTTCCTTCTGCAGGCAAAGATTGATCAAAGATCGTTGTGGGGCGTTGTGGGGCGTAAACGACCCCTGCGGCAACGGAGGGGACACTTTTCCAATGAAAGTAGCTCGCGCTAGCTCCAAAAGCTGCTAAAAGTCGCCACATGAAGTCGCAGGCTCATTTGCATGTCAGTGACGTCATCGCGCATTCATTTGCATAAAGCTTGGTGCAGCGAGGGAGAGGTCACCTTAATATAAGTCATATAAAACGTGGATAGAAAAGAAATCTTTGGCCCAATAGCCACAAACTCACTACGGGGAAATCGTGTAGTTGAAGTAAAAAAAAGCTAAAAAAAGAAAAATAAATCTACAGAGGCAGGGGAGAGGGAGAAGATCAAATGAACAAGTGAAATACTTACCAGATCAAACAAACTGAAACATATTTACAACCTGTGGAAACATCTTAATCCAGAGAGAAAGGGTGAGGGAGAAGATCAAACAAAGTATTTACATATTTTCAAGCAATGCCATCCTAATCCAGAGATCTGGAGAAGCTGCCTGCCCACACGTCACACACTGACTGCCTGCACACAGTTGGCAGAAGAGCTGCGGCATGCATGGGAACGAATTACAATATGTTTGAGTATACTTCTCGACTTTTCCCTGATGGTCTGAATAAGTCGCAAATTTTTTCCGCTGGTCGCTGAGAGGGTCTGAAAAAGGGGTCTAAATCTAGTGACAAAGTCGCCAAGTTGCGCTCGGGGCTTTATGGCGGCGATGACGTCATAGTCGTATGCCGAGACGTCCTGCGTCCTGTCTGGCTGCTCGTCTAGATGGAAGCCACCGTTTGGATTCAAGCTCAAGTGAGTGTGAATGAACGGCCGGCGGAGATCCGACGCCGTTTCTGTCTGGTCTTTTGTTCACTCTCAGTCAGGTAGGCCTCGGGTCAAGGCTTCACCTTCTCCTACTAGGCCGCTGCCTTTGTCCTCCACATGTAGTGAGGCCCAACAGTACTGAGATATGACACACAAATTGCAGATGTGAATTCCCTTCAGAAACGCTCAGAATAATCCTCAGCGGTAGATTGAAGGGTCAAGATTTCTACATTCGACTGACATTTTAAGATGGGCACTTCAGGAACGTCGTGCACATATAACCATCGTCTGCAAAGGGGATTTAGTCTAAAAAAAAAAAACCCAAAGAGAGGTTCAGTTGTGATATTTAATCTGTGAAAAGAGTACTGTGCTGATTTACCATTGCACTCTTTTAACATTATCAGACTCATGATGGACAGTTTCAAAACAGGAACAAATTAAGAATGATTCTATTCCAAGCATTTTTCTTTTTTATCACACTTAGAATAATACAAATTTTGTTTTGGATACTATGAAATACATACATTCAAATGTAAAGTTTTGATTTAACATGACCAATTGAACCAGAATACCTGGTATTTAATTATAACAATTTTAACATTTAGATGTATGAAATGTACTTGCGTCATAAGTCTAGATTATTTAAAAGTGGATTGAAACAGTTAATTTCAGCTCATTTTGAGTAGGTTTTATAAATTCAATATCTGGTTTTAGGGTCTTTAATCTGCTTTCTGAGTGATTTGGGTATGGTTTCATTTCATAGTTAGAATACGTCTAAGGTAAGATTCACTGGTTTGCTTTGAATGAAGTCTTATTGTGCCACTGCAGTAAAAAAGTGCAATCACTAGCTATTGTGAAATATAGGGCCAACACGAGTGCAATCATATGATCAACACTCAGCCAATCAAATCGAGCGTTGCAGAGATGACGTTTTTTTTTTGTGGGCCAATCCAGAAGTTCGCATCGCCCTGGTTCCCTAAACAAGGTTCAGCAAAGATAATCTTCCCAAATGAACATCACTTTTGTGATTTTTGAAGCGGAAATGGCATCTCCAGAAGTAAAAAGCTAATGTTCTACCTCGTCTACAAAAGCCTTTCCTTTTAGACCTAGAATAGTGTGAGTATGAACCATGGATGTATAATACATCACACAGACGTGACACGACGAAGCCGTGAAGGCGGACTAGTATGCAAATGAGTTTCCGTGTTCGACGTGATGACGTTTAATTTCCCCGACAACCTCTGTAGTCTCATTTAGCCACTTGATAGCAATCACCTTTTTTGCCAATGCTTTTGGGACGAGGGAACCGGAAGTGCTACCTTTCTAACGAATTTCCGGGTTTTAGGACTCATTCCTGCGACGCTTCCTTGCTCGTTATGTCAGCTCACTACACACACGATAGCTGGCTGAGAATTAACAGGGTAATTTTTGCTGTCGAATTATTTAAACCATATTTGAAGAATGAGGCCCAACAGACGGAGACCAACGACAAATAATCTTGTGTGCGCAGAACTGAGCACCTCAGAAAACAGCACTAGTCAGAAAGTCAAAAAACATAATGTTAACTTGACATGAAACATGAAACCTTGCAGCGGAAAGGCTCTGACAGATTTCCACGTGAAATATAAAGTCTCAGCCATGACATAAAGATAAAATAAATCTGAGAATTCCTTGGCTGACCTTTACCTCCCGGTAGCCCTCCACCAGGAACCGTCTCATCACGGATGGCAATGACCCACTTGAGACGCATTGTGGTTTGTGGGGTAAATTTTCTATTTCCACACATTGACACACACACACACACACACAAACCAAATAACCAGTGCGGCTCATTAAGAGCTGCTTTTGCACCTGCACACACCTGCGCGCACACACACACACACACACACACACACACACACACACACAGTACAGTACAGTAAATGGAACAGCAGCCCAGGGACATTAATGTTATAGGTTATTGAACGATTTTAAAGGATTTATAGGGCAGGGCAAGAGACTGTGGCAGAGAGAGGGAGCGCAAGGTAGAAATGTTGAGAAACGCACACTCGTACACACAGCCCTGCGCAGTACACAGTAGCCGCAACGTTGCTCATATAAATTACAAGATACTTTTATACGTCGCACCATGGCCTGTTTCCCTCTGTCTGTTTTTTCTTTTACTTCTCCCTCTCTCGCCCCCCCGTCTCCATCATTCCTACCTTTCTCACCCTGTGTACCAGGGCAACCTGACAAATAGCTATTGTTTGATGGCATCTCCAGCTTTCAAATCTCTTCTCTTTGTTCCCCAACCCTCAGCAGTTTGACATGCACACTGTGTGTGTTCTGTGCAAGCGTATATATATATATATATATATATATATACATATATTTTGTGAATGCACATGTGTGTGCATGACTGCTTTATTCCAGCACCTGCATCAATGTGTGTATATGTTCTATTCAATTCAATTCACTTTTATTTCTAGAGTGCCAATTCAGAACAGAAGCTATCTCATTGCACTTTTCCAATAGAGCAGCTCCAGACTGTACTCTTTATAATATTATTTACAGATACCCATCAAATCCCACCATGGGCAAGCACTTGGCGGCAGTGGCAAGGAAAAGCTTCCTTTTAAGAGGCAGAAACCACGAGCGGAACCAGACTCAGTGGTGGGCGGCCATCCGCCGCTGCCGGTTGGATTGGGAGAGAAAGAGAGAGAGAGAGAGAGGAAGAGAGAGGTGCATCATGGGAAGTCCCCCAGCATTCTAGGCCTATAGCGGCATGACTAAGGGATGGTTCAGGACTCACCAACGTCTTACATTTACATTTAGTCATTGAGCAAAAGCTTTTATCCAAAACGACTTACATATGAGGAAGACAATGGAAGCAATTCTAACAACACAAGGTAACAAAAAGTATAAGTGCACCAGAACCTAGTCTGTTAAAGACCAGCACAGTATACAAAGCTAAGGATAGGAAGTTTTTTTTTAATTGAAGAGAGATAGAAGGGAAGTAGACGTTAGTGATTGTCAGTTAGGTGTTGACAGTTAAAGGTGGTTACAGAATCTGCTGATCTTGTAGAAGCAGGCAGATCATTCCACAAATGTGGAACGGATCCAGAGAAGGTGCGCGAGAGTGATTTTTTTCCTTTTTGGCATGGTACCACCAGACGTACCACCAGGGATCTGGCAGGAACATAGGTCTGTATCACTGAGCGAAGATATGATGGTGCAGAACCAGTGGTGGTCTTGTAGGCCAGGAGCATCGCTTTGAACTTGATGCGGGCGACCACAGGGAGCCATTGTAACCTGATGAAGAGAGAATTTACGCTCTCTTCGGTTCATTGCCGACCACTCTTGCCGCCGCGTTCTGGATCATCTGCAGAGGTTTGGTTGTGCGAGCAGGGAGTCCAGCCAGCAGCGCGTTGCAGTAGTCCAGTTTGGACAAGACAAGAGCCTGGACTAGGTCTTGTGTAGACTGCTCAGATACGAAAGGTCTGACTTTCCTGATGTTGTAGAGGATGAATCTACAGGACCGGGTGGTGCTGGAGACATGGCTTGTAAAGTTCAGCTGATCATCGATTACCACCCCCAGATTTCTGGCCATGTTGGACGGTGTGACGTTCGATGAGCCCAGTTGAATGGAGAGGTGGTGGTGAATCTTTGGGTTGGCTGGGATCACAAGCAGTTCCGTTTTTTCGAGGTTCATTTGCAGGTGATGGTCTTTTGTCCAAAGCGAGATGTCACTCAGGCATGCCGAGATGCGAGCAGTTGAATCGTCAGGTTGAAAAGACAAGTGGAGTTGTGTGTCATCCGCATGGCAGGATTAGGAAAAGCCATGCTTCTGAATGACCAAGCCGAGGGATGTCATGTATACGGAGAAGAGTAGCGGTCCAAGCATTGTCTTAATCCTACAATAAAATGTGGAGATGGTGTCTGCCTCCCAAACCCAAACTGGGATTTGATTCCACAGGAGAGGAGCTTGATAGCTGCTAGAGCTCTGGCTCCCGTTCTACTTTTGGGGACTCTAAGAACCACAAGTGACCCTGCATTCTGAGAGCGCAGTGTTCTAGTGGGGAAATAAGGTACTATGAGCTCTTTAAGATACATGGGTGACAAGATAATCCTCTACCTTGTTGTGAGCAGTTTCATGTAGGAACTATCGTAGAAAGAAAATAGCTCCTAAATGAAACTGCTCACGACAAATCTGTGGTAGGGCTGCGTCTAACGTGCGTATTATTATTATAACGTATTATTTTTTTATGATTCATCTAATGATTATTTTATTATTACGCGATTAATATAGCAATTAATTTACCCAAACTAAATATCGAAAACTTGCCTCATTAATATTTTATTCGATTTAATTTCATTGAAATATTTTATTCAATCATTTTCTCTTTAAAGCAAATAAATGTAAAAAGAAACAAAGTATACACTGCAGGGCATTATTCTGCAACAAAACATATATTTATCTGTTGAAAATATAATATTTGAAAGAACACATTATTATATATACGTTATTTCATATTTCACTATTTTAATTCTACTTAATTTTCCAGTCTGTTCTTGAATAGGAGTCATCTGCAGTCCAGGCTCCTACTCTGCCTCTGATTGGCTATACCGTTCCAGGTGTCTGCTAAATGCTAACGCGAGCGTAGCTATGATTCTAACCGGTGCTAGGACCTCGACGGGCCCAGGAGGAGAGCAACTGAGCCCCGGCAGCTCACGTGTTGGTTCATGTAGCACCAAAGCAGCAGAGAGAAGCCCCACAAACTGCCGCGACAGCAAGCTGGCGCCTGTGGGGGTCGCTGTCTGGCTCCCTAACTATCACTCCCTTTTTTCAGAAAGCAAGGATTTACAGTATACTTACATCTTGTAAAGAGACCTTGTAGGACAAGAAGCTGTAAGAGAACATGATATATTTCATTTTCAGGGAAGTGTGGGCAAGCAACTGAACATACATATCTATGCAATTTTACAGTTTAGCTTAAGACTGGTTGACGTTGCAGGTTGCTTGACTGGATCTTTTGGTTCTTCGAAGCTGATTTAAAATTCATCTGGAGCAGTTGTCAGAGCAACAAGTCCTTAAGGGACAATTCACCCCGAAATTAAAAATACACATTTTTCTTCTTAGTGCTGTTTATCCAGATTGTTTCGGCGTAAGTTGCCGAGTTTTGGAGATATCGGCACGTAGAGATGTCTGCCTTTTTAGAATGTAATGGAACTATATGGCACTTGGCTTGTGCTCAAAGCGCCAAAAATAAATGAAAAACTCAACAGCAACAGTCTCTTTCCGGAAATCATGACTCAAGATTATCCACATACCTTGTTGTGAGCAGTCCTTATGTAGGAACGATCGGTAGAAAGAAAATAGTTCCTACATGAAACTATTTTCAGCACCAGATCAGATTTAGTGGTCATATCAACGCATTCAATAAGAAATAAGAGATCTTTCACACATGACCTGTTCAAACAAACTCTTGTTTGTTTAGTCTGGTTTGAATGGTCTCAGTCATATTAAAAAAGGTCTCTGTCTGCTTTCAGGCAGTTCATTTTTTGTGCCAACGCAAAACAGTGCAATCATAGGACTGTGTGGTGGCATGAATTCAAAATCTAAATTTACTCAACCCATGTACTGATCATGGGAACTTTGAAGGTGAAAGATGGGGTGAAACTTAGTAACCACAGTTCAGTTTGAAGTTTTCGGTCTTCACTAATAATGTTCATAACTAACCGATTTCCTCCTGAGCTCTTTGTGACACCAGAGAAGATAAATAAACCCATAAAGCTGTGTTCAGACAGACAACAGCGCTACTCTTTGTTTTCTTTCCAATGAGACCACTGCGTCAGCACAGTGGGTCTGCCGACGAAAGTTTTCTGTCCCAAAAAAAAATGCAGAGAAGGCAAAGAACCTGGCTCGACTTCGGTTGAAACACAATGTGACGTTGTGAGGCGAGGTGCGGCATTGCCCAGTCAAATGTGCGAGCGCACATTCCTCGTAGAGCCTGAATGCCAGGTAAGGCATATTAAAGCCTCATTAATTTCATATAGATTATAGACAGTCTCTCTTCTCTGGGCTTCTATTTATTCTAATGACCCCCTTTTTCAATTTCAAAGCTATGGTCACCTTTCTCTCTCTCGCAACAGGCCTGTGTGAACGCTCTAACAACTAACCTGAACAGTGGTTAGTACCCCCCCCGACATGCACACACAGGACAAGAGTGTGTTTACCCATGCATCACTTTGTCTACTTAGTTGATCACACTTGGTTATTCTGCACACACATGCTCTATTGACATGCAGCACGAGCAGAGGAGGTTTATGCTAGCATTGGAATTCCCAGATGTGTGTGTGTGTGTGTTTGTAACATGTTCTTCAACGCATGCCGTCAGCGTGTGCATGCTCCGACAGAATGTGTCAGGGTGCAGCCGAGTGTTCCCGCTGTTTGTTTAATTGTGGCGGCTCTTTGATGAGAACGCGAGCAACATTCCCGCACACTGGAGAATTCCAATGGCTCCAGCCCCACCAATGAGCTGTCACAAAGTTCTGAGGTCACAGGTCAACGTCCGTATCGATTGGATGATTGTTCCTCTGGAGGAAAACGAGTTTGTGATCCTCCCTGCGTTATCATGTTCAGGGTGTTTCTCCGCCTTTATTGGTAGCAAACACGCTTCTCATTATGTTAACAAAGGCGACTCCCCAGAGGACCGGGGGGCTCCTCGCTCCCTGCAGGCTTTTCCAGGGGCTTGCTGTGCAGCTGGGCACAAAATGGCGGTCACAGGGGTTAATAGTGGTCGGTTTAGCGCTGATCTCGTTGCGAGCGTGCCCCGGGCGGTGATCTGGCTTGGTTATCCCGGACTTGCGTTGCCTGGAGACGGACGGTAATATTGGGCCGACGCTGATGCTCAGTTTTCCGTGGAGCGCAAGATCCGTGGAATAAATCCTATATAAAAACCATAATGCACTCCAGCCACTGTTCCTTTCTGAAAGCTGGCACACAAATTCTGGCCGTTTGCAGTAAAGTAGGATGCCTCTGCATTCTATGTTTAAACAAGGCAATCTTTCAAGAATGACATTTCACCCTCAAATAATAGCATTGTAATAATGGCGCCACGCTTCACACCATAGAATTGGTTTCCCCTTGAGGAGGGAGGTCAACTCAGTATCACGCGTCGCGCAGCACTTACTTGAGCAGGTAGGGATCAGTACCGTTGCTCGAGAGCGCTTCGGCAGGACATGGGTTCACTGTAACTGGTGTTTGCAACGTGAAGTTGGAGCGCCAACTTGGCTCCGGAGGGAAAATAAGAAGTTTCATGGCAAGCAGGGAGTTTGTTGGTTACAGCTTCAAACTCGGTACAGACATAGCACTGACTCACAGTCAGCTCGTCCCATACAGAATTAATCAGATGGCTCTAAACTTAACACCATAACCTAATATTCCCTTAGAAATGCCCAGAGCAGTATTGATTGCGCTGTCAGGGCTATGTAAATCCTGCTCCCTGCTATCACTTTTTGACCAGACGATGTTAGGCATCTGACAGCTTAATTTGACAGCCAGTCGAGTGTGTGTGTGTGTGTGTGTGTGTGTGTGTGTGTCTGCGCTGTTTATCTGATCCACCCGAGCATCACTGCACCACTGCTGTGTGTACGTAGCCATTGCAGCCTTTGATTTTTACTACAAGGAACCTCTAAATATGAGTCATGGGTCTGTGAAAGATGTTCCTGTTTAAATATCTGAAGAGTCTGTGAATTTGTTCCAGAGGAAAGTAAAATGTCCCTTCTTCTGTGGCTTCAGCTGGGCGATTTCAGGAAAAATGTGAGTAGGAGCCCATAGTGAAATATCACCGTCAGTGCAGGCTTTCAAAACAGTGAATGTTAAATCTTTCTGTATATGGCTTTGGAATTACCACAGAAAACAATCTCATTTTTTTGCAACCTCAGGGTGTGAATTCCCCTGCCATTATTGTTTTCAAATTATCTGTAAATCCTTTATTACTTAATCTGCTTTATTACCAAAGCGCTGGCTAATGCAATTAGGAAAGTAGCTCCCCGCTGTTTGACTCTGCCGCAAAGAATGTCCACGACATTTGTTCAATAATGGGGTTTTAGTCAAAATTATGACTCAATTAGACCCAGTTTTACATTCATTTGATTTCACAGATGAGCCGGTTACTTTTCACCTCATATGTAATTACCGCAGAATTAATATCAGCCACAGTAATTGGATTTCAAGGCAAAGTTAAGTAAGTAATAGCACAGAGGAGAGGCTAGAGGGGAAATATGATATTTAAACAGAAGGAATTGTCGCTCACCATGCAGAAACGGAATAATTGCCATCCCTTTTTTTTTCTGCACCAACACTGCAAGCCAAGTAGCGCCGAGTCATGTACATTTAAGAGGAAGGGATTATTTGCCATGAGGCGTTTATGAGGGACTTGAAACTCTAATGAACCAATCAGGGCATCTGTCATCGGCAGTTGAATGAATATTCCTGTAAATGAGGGCAAAAATAATTTTCAGGCACCAAACACACTGTGTAGGCAATTTGCCGCCTGCATTTATCAACAGGCTTTTTAGGCTTCTTTCACTGACTCTGCATTGCAGTTAGAGCCGTACAAAATGTGTGTGTGCACGCGTGTGTTTGCCAGTCAGCCATCCCCCCCCCCCACCTCACCCGCCTTTCTTCTCTCCATTCTCCTCTTTTCCCAAATTGAAATTACATGCCTCTAAATTTCTCTCCTCCATCCCCTCATCCCCTCATTACTATTTAAAGCGACACCTTGAGCAAACGCTAGTGAGCGAGACAGAACGAGAGACAGCGAGACGGGAAGGAGGAAAGTGGGTGAGGGGATTGTGTTCGCAGGAATCCTTTAATCCAGGGGAATTAGCCATTTAATAGCGCATCACCATTTGCAGATTACAGGGTTTAGACTCTGGTGGAGCCAGCGCTCTCTGACACCCGCTTAAGCACTTACCTGTTGTACACCTCACACACGCCGATGTGCCCGACACACACAGCACACGCATGCACTGCAGATACTGCAGATTTCCCCCGGTCCTTTGCTATGACAACAGGTGCTGCACCTGGACGCAGTGTTTATGATCCCTTTGAACTGCTGCCCTCCCCCTAAGGGTGGGGGGGGGG
>CM022492.1:1731745-1760780 GCA_011952105.1 Coreoperca whiteheadi | reverse complement strand
GGCTTATAGCTTTCCAAATACATTAGGCTTTCTGTTCAGCTGGTTCTCGGGTTTTCCAGTGACTTCAGCTGGAGTGTTTTTATACTTACAACCAAGATGCCCATACCAGGGCGTTACTAAATCAGCACAATTGACCTCCTTACTCTGGAAAGACACTGGACTCATTAAAAACATATATAATTAGTATTGGGAGCAAAACTCAATTAAGTTTGTCATCAATATGTATCAAGATGCAAAAAAAAAAAAAAAAAAAATGTGGAGTGAAATTTTGTGGCATTTAAAGAAATGATGGATGCGCTCGTTTTTCTTGGGAGGACAATCTCCCTAATGGCTGCTTCACCTAAAAAAAAAAAATCACCTTTTTGTAAAAAGTCCGCCTAAATTCATTAACATACCATAGCCATAATTACAATCTTTCAAAAATGCTGATGACATGGTCTAATATATAATAATATTAAAAGACAGAGGCAATGTTGACGACAGTTATCCACAAATTATCTGTGTCGCTCAATCAGTGTCTTTGCTCTGTACCTTCTTATTGATACATTTGCTCCAGTGCTTATTAAGGTTGCAGAAAACACACACACACACACACACACACGCATACATGCTGTAATTATGGCGTTGTAGCAGTTGCGCGCCAGGGGACCAAACAGCTGCTATCTGCACTCATTCTCATGATCATTTTGCAGAAGATGACAACTGCGTGTTGTCCCAGGCAGAGATAAGGCCCATACAGGAAACAGCGCTGTGTGTTTTTAATATTCGGCAGGCGGCAAGTCATTTACTCCTCACACATAACGAGATGCTATCGCCCCTGCTCCCCTCACCCGGCCCTGACGAATGAACGTACACAGAGAAGAATGGAAGGGAAGGCAGGGGAGGACGGTGTTAGTTAAACGGCCTGTTTCTTTAATTAAAGAAAAAAAAGACGTACTTATTTGTTTTTATATTCTCACTCACCTCTGCAGTTTCTTACCATCATGCGTGTGGACAGTGTGTTTGCATATTGCACCAAAACCAAAAACACTATCCTTGACACGGTGAGGATTTGCTTTTGTGATACCACGATACGAGATAACAAGATCGATGTATTGATCATTTTACAAACACGGGGTTTTATAATGCGATTTTGTTTTAGATCAGTGGATAAAAAATAAGTCGCAGAAATAATAAGTCATAGAAATAAAAACTATTTTAGATGGGGGAGCTCTGAGGATGAATTTAGTAGTCTGACAGCCTGAGGGAAGAAGCTGCTCCGTAGTCTGGTGGTACGTCAGCGGATACTTCTGGGTTCAGGGTGAGCAGGCTGTGGCTGGGGCTGGTACTGTCCTGTAGTATCCTTTGGGCTCTGCAGGCACCTCACCTCACCGATATCACTGATGCTCGGTAGGGTTGCTACCAGTGATCCTCTGAGCGGTTTCAATCACCCGCTGCAGAGCCCTCCGGTCCCATGCCAGTTTGTGACGTTTCCAGTCAGGATGCTTTCTATTGCTCCTCTGTAAAAGTTAACAAGACCTTGGCACGGGGATTTTGCCTTCTTAAGTTTCCTCAAGAAAGTTCTGAGCTTTCTTGGCCGGGGTGGAGATGCGAGAGGACCGTGTCAGGTTCTCTGTGATGCTGAACCTAAAAACTGTTCACCTGCTCCACCTCAGCTCGACTGATGTGGACAGGTGTGTGTGTGTGTGTGTGTCCTTGCCTCCTTTTTCCTAAGATCGACGATCAGCTCTTTGGTTTTGCTGACGTTGAGCAGTAGGTCGTTCTCTGTGCACCGCTCTGCAAGATTATTGGTATCCCCCCCCCCCCGATGTGAAGTGTCATCGTTTGTAATTCTGCTGATGATGGTGGTGTCATCTGCAAACTTCACAACAGAATTGTCTCCATGTTTGGGGGCTTCAATCATGGGTTCACACCGTGAACAGGAGGGGGCTGAGCACACAGCCTTGGGTGGCTCCAATTTTGAGCACTAGAGTGGAAGTTAATACTTAAGTTAATTAAACGGATTGCGCCACAAAATCATGGTGTACCCCCCCCCAAAAAAGTCGCTCTTCTATATGCCTAAAGGACACACTATCCTTCCATCCTATCACAGAGAAATGTCCAAGTTAAATAGCCTAATTTTGTCATTAACTATATATGTGTGTAACCTGTGCAGCTGTTAGAGCAGAGTTCTTGCTGGAAAAAGCCAGAGTAAATCTTTCAGGATGCATCGAGCTAACCGTTTAAGACAACAAGTCCTCCAAATTAAAAATATGTCTTTGCTTTTATGTGTCAACAGGACGACATCATCTGTCTGTGCCTTCCGAAACTGTTAAAAATCCCGGTTGAAAAATAATTTTTTTTCCCTGTTTTGTTATGTGTTAAGATTTGGTTAGGTTTACGGCAGATTCCAACCAAATCGGCAAAGCCGCCAGTCCTCCCATTCATCTGAGTGGGGGTAGTCGTATTAGGCTGCCGTGGTAGGGGATGCTGGGGGAAGAACGGATCAAGGTTTAGGTTCAAATAAGTTTTTAGTTTAGAGCCAGGGAAACATTGTAGTTTTGTTTCAAACGACTTCTTCGTTAAGATTAGTGAAGGATAAGGAATGGCCGCGTGGAGCTGTAATTGGGCCTTAAAAGTTAGGCCCGATAAGGACCCAGCCCGACAGAATTCGGCCCGAGCCCAACAAGTACATTTTGACTGACAGCTTTTTAAAAGCCCGAACCCGTTTACAGCACAACATTATTCAAATGTGCGCACGATTTCTTCTTCTTCTTCTTCTTTGATTTCACTGGCGAGCTACAAACCAACTTTAAAGGTGAATGCCGCCGCCTACTGTATCGGAGTGTGTAACATCATGACTTTATAACTCCCCAAAAAAAAGAAACGATATTCTAGATATTATACCGGTTTGTGCGCACCCCTTGCCGGTGCAAACAAAACGTAATCGCCAGTAGCCAGCCTCCGTTTCACCTCCTCAGCATCCATTTTCGCACTGCTCATTTACCCCATAAGCCTGAGCCCAGCCCAAGCCCCTGTAAAATGATAGAAATTAAGTCCGAACCCGACCAAACCCGACCGAACCCGGCAAAGATCTTCAGTCTTTAAAGTTACCAGACCAGTTTTCGGATACGACATGATAATCATCTCATACGTATGGCTTCAAGAAACGTGTTTTTTTGGTGATTTTCCTTTTTGTAATTTTACAGTGCTGTTAGCCTCCTGTATCACACACATAAACACCTTCACCTCTCTCTCTCTCTCTCTCTCACACACTCGCTCTCTCTCTCTTGCTCGCTTGCCCGTGCTCTCTCGGTCCACACCCTGTCCCTCTCTCAGCAGTGCCAGCTGTTCCCTTTCCCTTTAACAACTGCAACGGGGCGCTGCGCTTATCCCAGTGGGCATCAAGGCTCCGAACAGTGACACACACACACACACGCACACACCCACACCTTAGTACAGCACATGCACTGCAGCCATCACGTACAAACACACAAACTCCTTTCCTGCACACAGACCCTCTCTGTCTAAACACACACACACACACGCACACACACCTGCCTCTGATGCAGGCAGGCTGCCCACATATTGCGCCTGTGAGCCGGTGCCAAACAGCGCGGGCCGGCCTCTGCTGAGCAGAACAACAGGGAACACACAACCTGTGCTTTGTGTCGGCTCATGGTACTGTACACTCGCTTTAACATGACCACATAAACAACCACATAAATAACACACACACATTTCTATGTTAAATGAGATTTTACCAAGGTGCCACTGGCATCTACTGTACTCATTAGTCCACCCAGACTGCTCCACAGGTATTTTTGTGTGTCCTAAAGAAGTAAACGATCTCATTTGATCTAACATTAAAGGTGCAAACTCTTAAGCGTAGACGAAACCGTTGCTCCATCGCCAAAACGCAAAACTGGCACATGCTGTCACTCACAAATTGCCTGACAGCACGTCTTTAAAAGGGTCAGTTCACCTCGAGAACACAAGTAAATGATGATAAATTATAACGACGTAAATATTTTTCATATGTTGTCAGCGAAGGCCGCAAAGCAAAGCCTGCACCTCCCCATATTCTGTCAGTGTTGGCAAAAAGGCAAAAGCAACGTAAAGAAAAAGGTGCCTGCACACAGAATGAATGCTCCATAGAAGATTTATTGACATCCAGGCACAAAGTCAAGCTTTTTAAGTAATTCAGGGCATCATGGGAGCCTAGGATGATGATGATGACACTGCTGGTAAAGAGCAGCCCATGGTTCTTCTCCCCCCATACAACATTTTGACATTACGTCACCATCACACAAACTTGTGGCCTACCATCAATTGCGTCAAATTATTTACAGTTTTGACAACAAGAAAATCAGCACTATCAGTAACATGATCAATTGTATGCACCATAATACATCAAGAAACAATGTAATTATATCACTATATTCAAGGGTGCCTTGTTCAAAGTTTATATAAAAAGCTTGAATTTGGCCCTTATACACCTGGACGTACCCAGTCTATGAATCCATTCAAATATTTATCACTTGATGTCATTTCAGAATCCTTCTTTTCCATCTCTCCTTCCACCCTCACATTTTTCCAGCTTGTTATAGCTTGTATATTGTGCACTTGACACTGAAACAGGAACCCGTTCCGCTTTCAATCTGCACAGATTTTAATGCTCCAATTCCTTTTACCAACGACTGCTGAGTTCTTTATTCTTATTCGACTGCTGCTCGGAGGGATCTTTGCCTCTTTCTGCCCTCTCAGAAGTCAGTTGGGTTGAACCTTTTTAGAGCGTTTTGTTCTCCACATACAAAACATTCCTTTTTTTCTTTTTGCAAACCCTTCATACAAAATAACATCTATTTGTAAAGAGGACTTTCTACAACCTAAAACCATGAAAGACCATTCAAAAATGTACCCCTCTCGGCCATCTGACTGTACTGAATCAATCTTTTGTGCTAGGCAACTCCAAACTTTTGAACGGTAGTATACTTTTGATATATATATATATATATATAGCATCGTATATTATATTTTCCTATATCAGTCTCTATACGTACATATACACATTTTTTTGCATTTAAATGTATTTACACTGTGCAACTACTGTACCTCCTGCTGTATCCTGTGCAATCAAATCTTTGTTCATCCACATCTCAAGGCAATGTCAAACACCTTTTCCATTTTCATTTTAATAGTCACAGAACACCCATATAAGTATGCAAAAGTGAAAATGAAAATTGGGTTATTTCATTTTCATTTTCACTCAAATAACACCTACATATGTGGAACGTTGTAATGCTATTGTGGAACTGCATTTTCATTTCCAAGTGTACATTTTCATTTGAATATAGTCCCGCATACGCTTCCACTCGTTCGTAGATAAGGAGCTCAACCAAACGCCGACGCTGTGGGGCCTGACAGGTCGCCATGTTTATTTCATGAGGTGTAGCTGCGGAGTTTGACTTTGTTTGGGCCGTGTGGTCCTGCAGACAATAAGACTGACTCGCATCACCTTGATTAAATGTTAAAATGGCCAGAGGTTTTGGAGATTGCTCAACATGGAGCCGCAACGCCCGCCCTTGTCTTGATGATCTTGCCCAAAGACATGTGCTGAAGATGGATAAAGGACAAACTGGAGTGGATGCAGCTTTTCCGCACACTGTTTCAGTTACAAAGTACCTATGGTGCTCTTTATGCACATTGCCAGTCTGTGAGCATAAATGGAATTTTGGTTAGACATGCTTTAACTGGAAAACAATCATACTGATATTTCTAAGGTCTCTGGATGTCACAGTTCAGGTTTCATTTTCACTTTCATTTACTGTAGAACAGCCATGTCCCATACACAACCATGTACAGTCCAACTAACCTTCTCCTTCTAACTCCAACAGAAATCAAAACCTTGGCTATAAGTCTGAAAATTCGTTGGCTAGGGAGGAGAGCTCTATACTGCAGCAAAAAGCTACATTTACATTGAATTTCTGCTTCTCATAATACTGCAGTCTATATGGAATTATTAATATACATAATAGCTTAGTAAATGTAACCTTGCTTTAATGACATCTATGGTTTCAAAAGCTTGCAAAACGTTCAACATTCAGACTGGGACAAAGTTTAACTTTAAGGAAATATTCAGCTCTCAATTAATCAACTTTCCATTGATTTGCAATTTCATTTATTTTAAGGTTGATTCCACAAGCAATTTTAGTTTCTTTCTTGATTCATTTAATCGGATTTTAGAAACCATGATATGATTCAGTAATGATCTGCCATGTTAAATATATACTGATGTCTCCAACGTGGTGAAAGAGGAGAATTATGCTTTAAACAAACTCCTGCAGCTGCAGATGCAGTGTAAGGCAATTCATTTAACTTAACTTTTGTGGAGCCTGTGGCGCTGTCCCTCAGGTCTAATGACGGATGAAGTGGAGCTGAAACTGGGTTCTCTGCCCACCTTCCAACGGGGTGCAGCTGAATCGGGTGCTTCTCAGTTCGAGGACAGCAAACTTCCAGAGGACAATAAAGGGACTGATTGATACGCAGCCGTTAACTATGCAAACAGACCAACCTTTCAACACTACTGTGTCTTCATCAGAGTCAAAATGGCCAACGACATAAGGCAAACATGTCAACCTAGAACAGGTGTACAATTGTCCTAGGATCATTTTATTAACTGGATTTCAGATCTATTGGGAAATGGATCCAGGGGCTGGATTGCCATTGTGAATGTCCAAGGGGCCACACCCCATGCACTATCATCACTTCAGGAGATACATCTTAAAGTTACAAAGATAAAAGTACAGAAAGCACAAGTACTGCATCCATCGAGCGTAATTCCTTAAAGGAAACGTGACAAAATCCAGTTGGTCTCCGCGATGCAGCGATGTGAAAATGTCACCACCTCCACGATCAAGGGCATCGGTTTGTCACCGCGAACTTGTGTTCAGATCAAAGAGCTAACAGAGGAAAGGCTGTTCCCTCTGCCTGATTCTGTCTACAGCTTGAAGGGCCTTTTTCCTTTTCAAGTTAACACGTTGCCAACCCACTCGGAGTGCCGCTGCACGCTGAAATTGCGCTGGTCACTTGAGCCCTTGAACTACATTCCCACACAGAATAACGGTAGCAAGCCACTTCACCAAACACCCATGCTAGCACGTAATTGTTCTCTATGTTTTATGTACGTGAAGGGTAGAAGAAAATCCCTCAGCACACGTCAGGCCCGTTTTGCTCTTTCTTGACCTTTCGTTTGCGTCTGTCCGGTCAGAGCAATGCTCACAGAATCAGTCTGTGCAGCAACTTATCGTTTCAAACTTTCAGTCGTTCCAACCAAAAGATTGCAGTGACTAACCTGCATTGTATATACTCCTGCTTTGATGAGACTGCCCTTACACATAACAGGCATGCGGCTCTCGTTGTGGGCCATCACTGTAAAATGCCGAGACATTGCGCACTAAAGTACCGTATTTTCCGCACGATTAGGCGCACCTAAACGCCTTCAATCGTTTCAAAAGCTGATCATGCGCCTAATAATACAATGCGCCTTGTATATGGCCCAGTATTAAAACGCATACAGGTCTCAGTTACGGTAAGCAGCCGCGACTCGATTTTCCCCCGTAATAGTGCGCAGTGCATGCTGGGATACCGGGAAACTGGCGTTTCATTTCCATTTTAATATTTTTGTAAATACCCTGAAATGGCTCCTACCAAAAGACACGCGTACAACGCTGAGTTTAAACTCAAGGCGATAAGCCACGCACAAGAACACGGCAATAGAGCAGCAGCGAGAGAATTTAATATCAATGAATCAATGGTGAGGAAGTGGAGGAAGTATGAGGATGAGCTCCGCCAAGTAAAGAAGACAACACAGAGTTTCCGCGGGAACAAAGCGAGATGGCCACAGTTAGAGGACAAAGTTGAACAGTGGGTTGCTGAACAAAGAGCAGCAAGCAGAAGTGTTAGTACAGTCACAATTCGTATGAAGGCAATAGCGCTAGCTCGCGAACATAACATCAGTGAATTCAGAGGCGGTCCTTCTTGGTGCTTCCGTTTTATGAAACGACGTCATCTCTCCATCCGTACGCGCACTACTGTGTCACAACAACTACCAGCTGATTATCAGGAAAAGTTGGCCACTTTCCGCACATACTGCAGAAACAAGATAACTGAAAAAAAGATCCAGCCAGAGCATATCATCAATATGGACGAGGTTCCACTCACCTTCGATATCCCTGTAAACCGCACTGTGGATAAAACAGGAGCACGTACGGTGAATATTCGCACCACAGGGAATGAGAAAACGTCCTTCACTGTAGTTCTCGCCTGCCAGGCTAATGGCCACAAACTTCCACCCATGGTTATTTTCAAGAGGAAGACCTTGCCGAAAGAAAACTTTCCAGCTGGCATTGTCATAAAAGCTAACTCGAAGGGATGGATGGATGAAGAAAAGATGAGTGAGTGGTTGAGAGAAATTTATGTGAAGAGACCCCTGATCTAATGGATGCGTTATGCATCTAATGGATGCATAACGCACCGTAACTCCAGCCTCTACTTTAGCGCCTTATGCGAAGCGTTTTATTAAAGGTGCGCCTTATGATGCGATGCGCCTTATATATGTAAAAATAATTAAAATACGTCATTTATTGAAGGTGCGCCTTTTGATGCGGTGCGTCTTTTCGTGCGCAAAATACGGTACATGACTCACAGAATAAGGATTTGATACTTTGGAGTGTGGGAGTGTTGGAATCCCCAGATGAGGCAGTCTGGGCTGTGGGATGGGGACTTTTGCAGCGGTCCGAAGGTGGGGGGGGGGGGGTGTTTCAGGGTCCCCAGGGAGGCGGAATTACCCGTCTGACTGCAGATAAATCAGCTCACAGTGCACACAGGAAATTTACGAGTCACACTTGATAGATAATACAGAGAGCACCTCGGCGGGGATTCTCGCCCTCTCTCTTGTCACTCCTCTTCCCCTCATCCCTCTATCCACTTATGTCCACTAATTTTGCTGTCTGCCTTCGGCGGTGTTTTCACTTTTCTAACTCATCTCTCGTTCCCGCTCAGTCCTCCAACTCCGTTAAATCCATCCGTTCTGTAATTTCCGCTCTGCAGAGCCAGTTTGTTCCCCCACTCATCCCCCTCTCTTATTTACTGAGCAGAGAACAGGAATGGAGAAGCAGTAATGATAGCATGACAAAAAAGGTTTGTTGTTTCTGTGTCGGCTCACCACCCTGTATTATCTCCCTCCGGTTTCCTCCTGGGCCTCTCTTTTCTCATTATTTCCCACTCTCTCTTCCCACTTTTATTCCATTTCAATATTGCTTCAGCTTGTTGCTTCTTCCCCTCTTCTCTTTTTACTCTCCTACTCTCTTCTCTCCATATTCTTCACACAACAACTTAAATTGTTCATTGGGAAACAGGCTTTGATGCTCCAAAGAGCAACTCATTCTGCTTAAGGAAACCAGCCCCAACCGCTCTCCGCTCAAACAAAAAAAAAAAAAAAGCTCTCCTCTTGAAAATTCATGCTCACACAAAAAGTTGTTTTGCTGCATATTCATTTCTCCTTCTTTCCTCCTTCCCTCTTTCGCTCTTTCTCTTGTTTTGGAAATTCACCAGCACTGCAAAACAACATCTCTGAAATGCCTGCTGCTGACATGGCCAAAACATCCAGCCTCTGGGAAACGTAGTTCCCATCCACCCGCCTCATTTCCCAAGATGCTTCAGGCCCGTGCTTCTATAAATCAGATGCGCTCGTTCCACAGAAATGCAAATGTTGGTGGTGGTGCACTTAAATTCTCCCAGAGATATATTACTGCCTCTTGCCTTGTATGTGTGTGTGTGTGTGTGTATGTATGGGCAAGAGATATATTGCGGTCGACCATTGGGAGCGCTAAAGCAGAACGGGGTGAATTGAGAATTGCATTTCTGTGACGTCAAAATATAAAAAGCCACTGGACTGCGTCCTGAGGACCGGGGACTTATTTTGTTTCTGAATGCATAAAGATTGAAGCAAATTTCTTCTATTTTACCCCTTTCTGTTGTCCTCTGCAGCAATTCATCCTGTTTGACTGGGAGGGATCTTTGTGTGCGTGTGTGCGTGTGTGTGTGTGTGTGTGTGTGTGTGTGTGTGTGTTTGTGTGGCAGCTTATTGTACTTTTGCAGGAAGAGAGAATTTATCTGAAAAGGGTGAGGTGAAACAAGTGAGGAGGAACAACGGACGGAGTGATGAGTATCTGACGTCTGCCACGGCCTCTTGGCTGGGCAGCCGGGGCATCAATGACGGATGCTCCTTTAACAGCTTTGCCGAACATTAAAGGCTCCGTCCCCATGCAGTCCCCATGGGGAGCTCTCGCTGCCTCACGGCCCACCGACGGGGCCTCTGGCCGGAGCTGCTCCCCCAAGTGGAGCCCCGGTGTCAGTGAGCCCAGGATGAAATACTGCCATGTCAGGCCCTCCATTACGCCTCGGAGGAGATGTGGGAACAGGAGAGATCAGAGGAGAGGTGATTGTGTTGAGTATCTAAAATTGCAAGTAGTGCAAGTTGGCATTGAATGTCTGGTCAGGCCCTGTCTGATAAAAGACTGCTAAAATACTTAAGTGACGCTTTCACTTCTCGCCAAATTAAGAATAAAAGCTATTTAGTACAAACATCTGGGCCGTGTACATATGCAGCTTCGGTGGGCCCTCTTTCCCTTATACATCCATTGTCACGCCTGTACAAATAGCTGAATCGGCAAGTAAACACATGCATCTGTAGTGGTTATTAGGGTAGTGAGTAACAAAGAATTTATAATGCATTGACGAAAGTCGGCACAATCAGAAAACTCAGCATTTTTCCGCCCTCTGTTCTCAACGTACTGTTTGTGTGCAGCATTCAGTGGGGAGGCTTCACAACATTATACAACATTGTTTCTGTCGCAGTTTTTATGTCTTCATTAGACCCTGGGCGTAAGACAAAAGTGGAAAGCCGTCAACTCGGGCCCCCCCGAGTGACACGCATCGGGCGCGCCTTGCGTTTGGCTCTCTAAACTGTGCACGCCGTCGGGCTGCACGGAGTCATCGAGATAGACCACTACCCCTACAATGAGGAGGGATTATGGGGCGGCTGTGGCTCGGTGGCAGAGCGGTCGTCCACCAATCGGAAGGTTGGCGGTTCGATCCCGGCTTCCCCCGGCCATGTGTCGAAGTATCCTTGAGCAAGATACTGAACCCTGAACTGCTCCCGAAGCTGCGCCTTCGGTGTCTGAGTGAGTGTGAATGATTAGTTTAAGTTGTACTGATGGGCAGTTAGCTCCTGCCATCAGCGTGTGAATGTGTGTGAATGGGGTGAATGTGATGTAGTGTAAAAGCGCTTTGAGTAGTCAGAAAGACTAGAAAAGCGCTATACAAGTACAGTCCATTTACCATTTACCATTGCTGACTTTCAAAATAATAACAGACAACGGTAAAGCAAAAACCTTGTAAACGGGCTGGCTGCCAAACAAAAACCATGAAATTAAAGTAAAATGCTGTTTTTCACTCAAAGTACAAAAGGCATCACAATTACAGCAATTTAAATTAAAAGATATACATCCAAACACCATTAATTTACAGATAGTCCCTGATTCATTTTACCCTGAAATACCTTACACTGTGGTTGAAAGTAATAATACATTCCAAAGAATTTATTTTAAATATCTTTAAAAATACTTATTAAACATTAAAATGTTTCCAACTTTATATTCAGAGTTAATGTGATTAAACTTCATGTCATAATATGTATGGTAGCTTTAAAATAATGTCAAAATGAAATTACTGTCGTTTTACACCAAAAACATGTTGATAAAAAAAAGATAATCCCTAATCAATTATGCTCAAAAACTGTCAATGAACTGTGATTGAAAATATTGACACAGTCCAAAAACCGTAAAGTAATGGTTTCACTTCTAGAAAAAAATATAAAAAATTCTCTTAAAGCACCCCAATAAGCATAGGAAAATTATTTTAGATTTTAGATTTACCGTTTTACATTTAGTGTTGAAACATGGAAATGAACAGGTTTCCACTACACACGGCATCTAGAACCTGAAAGATTCACAGCGACAACTGTGGTGGCGATCGAATCGTTTCGTTTTTAGACTCGCTGTCAGTTTCTATGGAGGGGTGCGAGTTGTCGTCTCTAGGTAGCTTGCTACCCTTTTAGAGCTGCCGTGGTTCTGCATGAAGGGGAGCGATTCAAACCTGCAGCTGTCTATCACTGTATTGTGGAACGATGTGAAAGTACTCAAAACCATTGCCCCCAGGGCTCACAGGTACCTTTTTAAAAAGAATTCATGAAAATACCGTCCCGAAACCTTCCCAAAATCTATTTTCAATCGTCCAGAGCCAGGGGCTGTGTGTAACGGCCTCAAATCTTTTTTTAGCGTCCCTGGGCCATTGAGACGGTGTTACTTTTGAGCTGACACCGCCCTCCACGCTTACCATCGTTCAGCTGGAGGATTCAGTCTCCTCAGATGCCCCGTTATCGTTCGCCCTGATCCTCCGCTCAAAACGTCGCTACTTTCCTTTAAAGGTCTCTCTAGATGGGTAGAGAGCAGACAGATATTTGTAGTGTAGCTTGGACTCGGTGCCGGCCATTGTGCTGAACCGGAAAATTGTTGTGATGTTAACCATCAAGGATTCAAAGATTGAACTTATCCCCTTGTGTGGTGGTTATGCAGGTGCACTTTGCAGCATACTCATTTCAAATGTTGACCTTCTCGCTCAACCAAGTCAAGCCCAAGTTAATTCAGCTATACTCTTGTATGTGGTATGTACTTTATTTGGACATGTGGGAGTCATGTATGACTCCTCCTCTTCCTCATCCACCTCCTTCTGAAAAACAAATGTATGGGGGAAGTGCGTAGAAAGTCAGCAAGGTGGGCATACTGGGTGTGGGACTGAATGATGAACACACATGCAGCCCAGAAGAGTGTTTTACATGATGCACTCAGGTGTAAAAGCATAGCATTGATCCGCATTTTATGTTCCTTCTGACATTCAAGAGTTATCTCCTTGTCCTTATAATCAGAGTGGGTACCCCTTTCCACTATCGTGGTACTCCCTTCCGTAGGCTGAAAAAGGAGCTCTTTTACTTTTTTAAAGTGAATAAAAAATGTCACTGTGTCAACCCACCCTGGTAGTCACAACAAAACATCATTGAAGTAGCTTACCTGTTACTGTTACACTAAGGATGCACTCGACTCGGTACAAATGGCAGCTGCTGTCACTCCGGCGCCCTGCATGTGTCCTTGCAGGAATGCAGGAACAGTAACCAAAGGGACTGGCTCCCCGTCTTGTTGAGTCATTCAATGAATCCAAATCTGTTCAAACAATAAAATCAGTCTGCAGGCTCTAGATTCAAGAACACACATTTCAGTTACCAAATAATATCTTTCTTATGAGACACCCGTCACATTTTCTGTGAGCTTTATTAAACCACGGTAACATTAATGTTACGGAAATATACTATTTACCCAGAGGTATTGTTGTATCTTTTTGATTCTTGGTTTTGGGATTTCATGTCAGCATGATGTAGCCCATGCAACCAGAATCTGTTTTATTAGCCAATGCAAGCATACACAGAATGTGTCTTGGCGTTTGCTACCAAAAAACCCAACACAGAAGAATAGACAACATTAGGGTATAAATAATTAAATAAATAATAAGTAATATTAAAATTAAATTGACACTCTAATAATTTTGAAATGGAATATAAAGCTTGAAATGAAATATTGACTGTGCAAAGGAAATCTGGACTGTGCTATGGACAAAGAAATGAAGTTTATGAAATATATGAAGGTGACAAGAGCAAAAATTAAATTACGTAACAGTGGAGGTTGAATGCAACGCATAAAATAGAGGCCAGTTTGATGATATATATGAGTGTGACAAGTGCAGGAATAAATGAGGGATGTGAAAGGTAAAGTCCAGTTTGATAACCCCTTCTTAATAAGAAATGTAATTTCATACTAACGTTTCCTCGGGCATATATATGTAGCCCAGCCAAAAACAGGAGTCGAAGGCTCTAAGTCCACCCACAACATGACGTGCACGTAGCGGCGTCCATAGCAACCAGCATAGAAATGATCTGAGACCACGAGAATCTCCGTGTTAACTAACTAAACTAAGGAGCATATACATTCCCTGAACGAAGATTATGGAACGGAAATGCACATTTCCCGCAAGAAATGTCATCAAAATTTCATTTCATTTCAATTCAGAAACTCTCCTAAACTACTTCATTTCCCACAGAGAATAAAAGAAATGTTTCACAAAAGAAACTTGTTGTTGACTTATCACGAAGAGTTTCTGGGTTTTTTAATGAAATGTTGAGGATAACATTGAAAGAAAACCTTACCATGGGAATGGAAACAGTGAGGAAGATACTTCCGGGCGGCGGGTCCTCGGTTCTCCAATGGGACCGATGCTCACAGCGTGTTATAGGTTATAGGTTAATATTGGAGTGAATGGACAGCCGGAGGAGTTCCTCTGAGCTTCCGATATTGCCGCGAATGGTTTTACGTTGGAGTTCATTGAAAGGCCGGTGCGTCTCATACAGATGCTAAAGGGTACCTAGTGCACCTCATTGAGACACCAAGAGCTGTGACAAAACTTTGGTGTTCGACGACCTGGGAATGAGAACAGGTTGGGCCTGCAGGCCATCAATAGTAAATAGAAGTTCAAATCTTTTAATGTTGATAAAAAGATCTAACAACATCAGGTGATAATGGTCAGGGAGGCTGTGGCTTGGTGCCAGAACGGTTGCCTGCCAGTCGGAAGGTCAGCGGTTCGATCCTCCAGCCGTGCTTCGAAGTATCCTTAAGCAAGATACTGAACCCCAAAAGATGCTCCCGAAGCTGCGCCTTCGACTTGTGAATGTTCTCATATGTAAGTCGCTTTGGATGAAAGTGTCTGCTAAATGTAGATGATAATATATGCATTATTATGGAGTTATAATCAGCTCTAATGGGGCAGTCTCTTTTGGCCCGGGAACACAGAATTAATTAACATGAAACGGACACAACAGGAGGGTTACAAGTATATCATATTGTTGTTCAAATGTAAGGATTGCTTTAAGAATCAACGTCATCCATGTAGAGTTAATCATCGCGTCTGAGTTGCTGTTCCTGCTCTGAGCATTGGGATTCCTCATGTGATCACTGAGCGCTGAGAGAGGCTACTTCGACACTCTGCTGTAAATAAGAAGTCCCTTGATAGATGTGTCCTCTTCCTCACATTCTGTGGCGAAATAGTTAACTTCTAAGTTGACTATGTGGAAGTGTAAGAAACTAAACCAACATTTTGCCACTTTTGTTTAGACAAAGTTCTTGTAAAAGCTGCTTTGGGTTTCGTCAGTCTTTAACACGTGAGAATGTTGGCTTCTTTTGACAAATGAACAAAAAGGGTTTTGAAGAAAAACATGTTTCTATTTCTCAAAGTGAGACAGCCAAAAGTGACAAGATCACCTCGGCGCATTAGGTGGCGCACAGGGTGCACGGGCGCCAGACTTTAAAAGACTTGCTTGGGCGGCTGTGGCTCGGTGGCAGAGCGGGTCATCTACCAATCGGAAGGTCGGCGGTTCGATCCCGGCTTCCCCCAACAATGTGTTGAAGTATCTTTGAGCAAGATACTGAACAAGCTGCGCCTTCGGTGTGTGAATGATTAGTTTAATTTGTACTGATGGGCAGTTAGCTACTGCCATCAGTGTATGAACGTGTGTGTAAATGTGATCTGTAGTGTGAGAGCGCTTTGAGTAGTCGGATGACTAGAAAGGCGCTATACAAGTCCAGTCCATTTGCATTTACATTTACAACAACGAACACAATGTCAGCGAGGGCTGCAACAACACACCAAAACTATGTTCACCTGTACACATTATATTCCATATGCTCAAAAGGTATTAGACGTGGCACTGGGCTTTTTTAATTCCTCAACTTCAACACTTCAGGATCACTTTTCGGGTCACCACAACTTGTCCATAAGCGCGAAGGCCTCCACATTGTCTTGAGACATTCTGTTCCCAGACGATAATAGACCTTATGTCGGTAAAAGGTTTGTCCTCCACTTGAAATTATAACATTAGCCACGAGGGCATCACGGGAAAAGACGTTAGGCTGTTTTTTAGGGATCACATAAACGGGCTCATATAAAGTTTCCTGGGCCGAAATAAGTAATGTCAAATGAAAATATTAAAGGTAAAATCATTAACAAGTTTTTTTTTATGTAATCACTCCACATTTTGTTTGTTATTTTTGAGCAGCCCATGCAGCCCATAGCTCAGGTGGCCCTTCTGGCATTTGCCCGCCTTGCCAGATGGCCAGTCCGTCACTGCAAATATGTTATGTATTAAATCTCATGTGACTTTGTTTGTGTGCGTGTGCTGCCTGCGTGCTTCCCCCTACCCAACAAGAATTTGCAGTTTTATTTGTACTGTCATGATGACAGCTCACTTGTAGGGGGCCGTGCCTTCCACCTTGTTCCTAATCAGCACTGGACACGCACGCACACCTTCGCGCACAAGCACGGCACGGCACGGCGAAGCCATCCCATGCTAATTACCTTCCAATTAGATTTACTATTATTCCCTAATAACCCAACGGGAACGGCGTAATCATGTGTTGGAGTCATGCTCTAATGCTGTCAGGCCTCCCCACTTTGGCAGTCGGGCCGCCCCCGTCCATGCCATGCTCGGTGATAAAGCTGTCACCTAGCGTCGTCTCGCACCATGTCTCGTCAAGGCGTGTGTTTCTTTTCACGTCCGATTCTCTCTCATTCGGTCTAAAAAAAAATGTAGACATTGAAGATGTTAATGGCTGCCGTCCAGTGAGCGATTTTTCCAGCCTGAGGTGTTTCTTTATTCTGTGAGCAAAGCCCTGAACGGGTGAATACCCTGCTTTGTGTTGCGACATTTCCACTATCACTGTCCACTATCTTCTGTATGCAGACACCTTACCAGTTTATTATTGGGCTGATACCACAGTCCCTTATTTACAGAAAAAGAGGCTGTGTTTAAAGTGTCAACCATTGAAAAGTAAAATTCTGGTGATAATGTGTAATATTGTTCTTGTCAACAAATCTCAATGAATCTATCCTACTAACAAGTAGTATGTGTGCAGCCAAAGTCTGATATATCTTATTCCCTTGTGCCAACGAGCCCCGTTGTTGTCTAAAAAACTATAAAAAATATCAATGAGCAACATCATTGCACCATTGAACTGGGTGACATGTTCTTTCAGGACCATGAACCAGGATTCAGGGAATCTAACATGAGCCCGGGCAAATCTCCCCACATCCACAACCGAGCACGTATACTGCAACCATTTGCTTAAAATACCTGTTTCTGTATACTGTTTATGCCAGTAACATATCTTTTTTTTTTTTTTTTTTTTACGACACACACAAAAACTGCTTCAAAAAACATCCAAAATAGTTTTTAAAAAAAACCCTGCAGAGCTGCGTTGACCATCATGAAGCTCTGGTAGCGCCGAGTAACTGGAGGTACTTCCACCTGACAGAAAAGAGTAACTTTATGTTCAACATCACTTTCATGCGTACACATCTCCTGTTTTCCCTACATAGCATAATTAAGTGTTAATGCCATTTATTAGTTACATAGAATCTACTCGTGATTTCATGACGTGCTGAGGGGGTGACGCTGCTAGGACGTTGAATTTTTTTTTTAAAGACTAACCATGTCCCTTGCTCGTGAACATATCTTTGACTTTGCGGCATTTAGCGGCACCTCCCTCCAGGGCTTTTCTCCTTTTAATGCGCCCCCTCGCTTTCTCTCATCTGTCCAATTTCTCCCCCCCTGCTGCCTCGGCCACGCTCCCTCCGCGCACTGACTGGACGTTGTGCTGATTGGCAACACACGCGTGCTGCCCATTGTGTGCGATGACAGACAGTAGTATTGTACCATGAGGTTAAGGGCGCGGGGGGGCTGGGCTCTCGGTCTACAGTTTTGAGTGACCGTAGCTGCGTTGTGCTGTCTTTGCTTTGATTTACCCATTTCATTGAACATTTGTAACGCTGGCCAGGCCACCGGAAATTACCCGCCACTGAAAATAGTCCCAAACAAATTCTATTTCCTTCTGTTTGAGTAATGTTCGCTAGAAACTACAGTCACCAGCTGTTTTAGGAAATGTGAATCTGGTATTGGGGGTCCTCTCTCGCTCTCTTTCTCTCACTCTCACACACACACACACACACACACTAATTCCCTCTACTTCTGCTCCCATTGACCTCTAGTTGCTTATTCTCTGCCTGAACTCACATACTCTTTCTTTCACTCTCCCTTCCCTTACTTCTCTCTCTCTCTCGCTCTCTCCGTCTGTTTCTCTCTCGCCTGCCCACGGAAACACATGCCCCATAATAACTCTGCTCTTGTTGTGTTATGGCGGCCCACCTGAGGATGCAGCTCTCCGGTCCACATTCGGTATACGTTGCAGTTGTTTACGACTGGCAACCCGCATTTCTCTACACTTGAGGTCACTTTTTCAAAACTGTTTAGGCGGTCCTCGTCAGCAGCACGCAGCTCAGCACACCAGTTAATCTCACATCCAAAGTACCCGAATGCAACAAAAACACTTTGTTGCATTAGGGTACGCCTGTTCTTTTCTATTCGCCACGTCGGGGCACGTGACTGTCAAGTTTCTTTTGTGATAAAATTCCTTTCATTCTCAGCGGAAAATGCAATATTTTAAGATGGTTTCTGCATCAAAATGCATTTTGATAGCATTTCTAGCAGGACATGTGCATTTTATTTTTGTGATATTTGTTCAGTGAATGTACAGTATATGGTCCTTAGTTTTGTTAGTTATTACAAAGGTTCTTTCAGCTCTCAGATCATTGCTACGGTGGTTGCTATGGACGCTGCTACGCGCACATAATGTTGCGGGTGGACTTCCGCGGGCTTCATTCCATTTCAAATTGCTGCTGGTCGGCTGTAACCACAATCCAGATGCCACTGTCTCTGTGGAGAAACGTTATTGTTATAGCCTGTGATTGTAAAATGTGAAGTTGCTTATTTCATTTTATATTTCCAAGAACATGTGGCTGAGGATGTTTAATTATGAAATCACCTTTCTGGACTTTTGGAAACTGGACTTTACCTTCCAGATGTCTCATTTAGTCCCTGCACTTTTCACGTTCACATGTATCGCCAAGCTGGACTTTATATTATGCATTGCATTCAACCTCGACTGTTACATTATTTAATTACTTATGCACGTCACATTGATAAATTTCATACACTTCATTTTTTTTGTCCATAGCACAGTCCATACTTCCTTTGTAAAGTCAACATTTCATATCAAGTTATATATCCCATTTCAAAGCTACTACTATTCCATTCTGTGAACAGATTTTAAAAATCAATTTAATTTTAATATTACTTTGTTTATTTGATTATAATTATTATTATTACCTAACTTTTTTCTGCTGCATTTTTTGGGAGCAAACACCAAGACACATTCTGTGTACGTTTGCATTGGCTAATACTAGAGATTCTGATTGAGTGGGCTACATCATGCTGACATAAAATAAAAAAATAAAAATCAAGAATCATACAGATTAAAAAATATCTCCAACGTTGTGTAAATAGTCGCCTATGCGTGCCTCTGTATTTGATGAGACGTGAATGAGAACACGTTGGTCTTTTCAGCCATAACCCAAACACAGCCTGTAGTAATGCCATAGATTGTCAGAAACAATGTACAATTATCTCTGAAGGTGACTTGTTTCACTAAAAAAGAGAAGACAAACAAAAACATAATTTTATATATTATATACAGTATTATATATATATGACATATTTATACAGATATGTGCTATGGGTAATTGCACAGATATTGTAAATCACACATGGTGTGTAGCATTATACAAAAGAAAAATATTAATATATAAATATTGCTTTGATAGATGGCTTAATTGCACAAATATTTGATTGCAGAGGACACAGCAGGAGGTAGTTGCACATTGTAAATGAATTGCACATAAAATAATTTCGCAGCATAAGTATAATTTTAATGATATATATTTATATATATATATATATAATACAATATATATGGGCAGTTGTACAATATAAACATAGATATAAATATTTTGACAGCACAAATGCACGGTATAGATATGAATAATGTGCAATATGTCCTTTAATGTGTAAATATATTATATTACAAATGCTTAATATTTATAGATATGAATAACTATAATATATAAGCTGAGATATATGGATATGGTTCAAATAAATTTTCACCTATTTTAACAATTACATATTGAAAATTTGATTATGTGTTTAACATGCAATTAAAGTCCCCGGTGTACTTTCAATTCAGCATTTATAACTTCCAATTTTAGGAAAAAACACTAATATTTCCTAAAACCTACAATTCCCCTCCATGTACTGTAGCTTGATACAAATCAGCACCATAGTTGCAGTTCTTCTGGTTTTCAAAGTAGTGTTGTTTATGGGATTGTTAAAAGATATGTATACTAAATATATCAAATATTTAGTACAGCTGAACTAGTAATTACACTTAATCTAGATTATCCACGTTAAGAAAAGGTAAAGATGTTGGTTTATTTCCGAGATTTCACTGAATTTTCTGGAAATGCTGTTTTGGATGGGTAGTTCTTCCGGTTTCGTAAAAAGATATAACTACTAAATATATCAAATATCTAGTACAGCCAAACGTGTAATTACATTGCATCTAAACAATCTTATTTAAGCGATGTAATGAAATAATTGATCATTTATTTATTATGTAAAAACTTCTCTGGCACACTATGTACGGCTGAGGACTCTACATTCATTGCACAATAAGTAGTTTACTAAGTAATGAAAACGTTTTCCATCAGACTTCAGTTTCAGCGGCGGCCTGGATTCCTCTTGCAGCTGTTGTTGAATATCACGGGTGATGCATCCCAGCCTTCCGATATCCAAAACTGCTGTCTTTATTTGTATTTGTATGTATATTCAAGAAATCCTTCAATGGGAAAACTGATACTGGCAGCGTCGTAGTGATGTGGACAGGTTACAGTAATACTGGAGTGAATGGACGGCCTAAGCAGTTGCTCCGAGCGTCTAATATTGCTTCAAGTGGTTTTTCATTGGAGTTAATTGAAAGCCTGGTGTGTCTTATTCAGATTGGAAAGGGTACCTTGAGCATCCACATGAGATGCCAAGGGGCGTGACCAAAATGTCGGTATTTGACAGCCTGGGAATGGGAACGGCTGGACGTCCTCTTTTGCAATAAACCTGGGAAAAAATTCTGCTTGCATGCCTCGTCCATTCCTGGCAATCTTCTGCAGATATGTCCAGGCATCCAGCATTCATTGAATCCAAGAGGGACAGTTGATCATGTGGCTGGTGGCCATAAACTCGCCCCCCCCCCCCCCAATGAGGAAAATTCCTGTATGGGTTTGAGGAATGGAGCGTAAGGTGGAAGGAAAAGTGACACCATCCTCACGATGGGCTGCAAACCACTCGGTGACTGGGAGAGATGGTGAAACGCCACATCGTCCCATACGGTTACAAAATGTTTCCTCACCTGCCCCCCTCGCCCCACCTGCGACGTGTCTTTTATAGAGGTCATCACGGAATGAACAGTCAGCATTCAGTGTTGTATGTCCTGATTAGGATTTTATGGATTTATTTTTTTTTTTTTTTTGATCTAGATGTGGCCGAATGTATCAAATTGCGGTCTAATTAACAGTCACTTTGAGTTTTGGGCATTACATTAAACAGTTTTTGCAATAGTATGTAAACATGTGCAAAATGGACTGCAAATACACAGTTTTGGTGGTGGGCGAGTTTGAGTGAGAAAACAGTTCATGGATTTTGAAAGATGTGGTCATTAAATGCATTTTGAGTCAAGGCAATGAGTTGACTTCTACGGACCTTGCTGTGTGAAGGGTTTTGAAAAAGTGAACTCAGTATTGAGAAATGCGTGTTACCAATTGTAAAAACCTGTAAGAGAGTCTGTCTGGTACGTACGTCCCCTCCCCCCCCCTATTTGTGTCTTTATGTTCTTGATTTTGCTGATTTCAGCTCATATGGTCATTGTGAAAAGGCAAATATTTTATAAATGATCAACAAAGCAAACGGTATAAACACAAGAGAAGTACAAAGTGGAAGTCTGTGTGTGTGTGAAGCAAATGAAGAGAGGAGAAAGAGACAGGGCTTTTTTTGTTTCTTCCTTGACTTTGAGAGCGTGGTTGCACCTTACAGAGGACAAGCACCTTAGGGGATGAAGGGAGGAGAATGGCTAATGTCGTCGCCCTGTCAAGTCTCAGGCCGCTTTGATTCCTCGCGACGATGCCTCCCTTTTTTAAACAGCGCCTCACCTCGCCAGCAGGGACCGGCCGCTGCTTTCAAAGTCACTTTTCCTGCCGAGTCAACCTGCCTGTGCTTGCAAAAGGGCTCCTGTGTCCCCTGCTACAGGCGCTATCCCTCTCCCTCCTTCTACCCTAACTCATTTCCATTGACTCGCGCTCGCTGTCCTTTTCGCTCAGCCTTACTGCAGAGCCGTTTTGCGTTCTCATGGTTTGCTTATGCTCCGGCTCAGTTTGTCGCTCTCTTTTGTGCTGTTTTCAGGCAGTTGCTAAGTGCTAACACTCACTCACCTGAACCCCCCCCCCGCCCCCAACCCCAACAACACGATTCCTATGGTACATCATCAATAAAAATATGTCAATATGTTCAAACTGGCTTTGATGATAAGGCATGGCTTTGAAGCTTCACTTCCACCGGCCTTTTAAGTTTCCATCGGGGCCCAGGTAACACTCCAAATATAGAGCGAATAAATGAATCAAAAATACTGCAAAAAACCTTTAGCTGCCAAACCTCCTTGAGAGGTGTGACTGTGGTGAGAAAGATCAATAACATATGATAATAGACAACAACAACGGTAGCTGTCATTTGCATTGGTTAACACGAAGGTGGCGTGCGCGATGTTGTCTGTGTTCCGCTTTACATTTCAGAGGAGAGACGCTCATTAACATGCTACTGCCTCGCCTCTGATATGACTTTATGCATCTGGCAATAAAATGCATTGGAGGTTAAAAATAATTGGTGACAAGTTACTGAGCGACTGAGAGGACAGGAAGTCAAGATTGCATTAAAGCCCCACCAGACAAGCTTTTTATGCAAAAATACACTTCAGCTGAAATCACAAAGTGACCTCTTAAAAGGAAGTTTTTCCCTGTCACTGTCGCCAAGTGCTTGCTCATGGTGGGAAATTGTTGGGTCTCCGTAGATAATATTATAAAGAGTACGGTCTAGACCTGCTCTAAAGGAAAAGTGCAATTAGATCAATTCTGTTATGAACTGGCGCTATAGAAATAAATTGAATTGAATTCATTTGACTTGTCTGGATGAATTTAAATCTCATGTTTGGCGAGCACAGGGAGTGAAAAAAATCATCAAACTGCATGAAATGGAAATTGAAGACGATGAAGCAAAGATGTCTCGGTGTGAACCCGCCTTCCCTCCCCTTTCTGTGTGGAGTTTGCATGTTATGCCCCTACAAGCTACAAGACAGATGTATTGCTCATTTTATTACAGTCTTGTATGACTAGATTTATATTTTTGAGTTCCCACTATGCTACTCAAAAACAAATGTTATGTCCAAAAACTACATAGAGTAGATAAGTGATCATTTTACAACACAGGGTTGTATAATGAGATTTTGTTTTAGATCGGTGAATAAAAAATGAGGCACAGAAATAATAATTCATAGAAATAAAAACTCTTTTACATGGTGAAGTGCTGAGGATGAATTTAGCAGTCTCACAGCCTGGGGGAAGAAGCTGCTCTGGAATCTGGTGATCCTTCTGCATCTCTTGCCAGATGGCAGGCTGTGGCTGGGGTGGGTACTGTCTTTGAGCTCTGCGCAGGCACTTCACCTTACCGATATCACTGATGCCCGGTAGGTTAAGTGGTAAACGGACTGTACTTGTATAGCCCCTTTTGGGTTTCAGTATTTTGCTCAAGGAACGGTGACATGTGGGCTGGGGGAAGCCGGGATCGAACCGCCAAACCTGTTGTTGTTGGACGACCCGCTCCAATGATCTTCTGAGTGGTTATAATCACCCGCTGCCGGGCCCATTGTTGAGTTCCTCCCAATGTCTCACCAGTAATGGCGATGTCATAAGCAAACAGAGTTGTCTCCATGTCGGGACTCGCAGTCACGGGTGTACATCGTGAACAGGAGGGGGCTGAGCACACAGCCCTGAGGCGCTCCGGTGCTCAGAAGTGTGACCGCCAATCCGAACTGCCTGGGGTCTGTTTGTGAGGTACTGAATCCCAGAGTGCAACGTTTTCCAATCAGTTTCAGCTTTGGCTTCCTTCTACAGTCCAAAGACATGCGGGTTTGGTTAATTGGTAACTCTAAATTGCCCTTAGGTGTGAATGTGAGCGGGAATGGTTGTCCATCTCTACGTGTCAGCCCTGTGATCGACTGGCGACCTGTCCAGGTTGTAACCCGACCTCTCACCCAATGTCAGCTGGGACCGTAAGCATGATAACATCTTCCCTAACCGTAGCCTACTATTTTAATCTTAAACACAATATAGCCACACTGTAGTTACCACGCACAGACAGGAGTAGTTATTTTTTAAACAATTAATCCCCTAAATAATTGACTCTGTTGTTTTTTAAATATAGATTATTCTGCATGAATTATTTGCAGTTTGGAAAGGATACTTGGACTGGTTGCTTTGTGATCTCCCGCTCCCTTCCCCTATTTTAACTTGTTGATAAATATTAATTATTGATTACTATTATCCATTTTTTGACGTTTTATTTTTAATGCTTCTATTTTTTTTTGTATCTTGAGACACGTTGCTGGTTTCTTATTGTGTATGTATTTTTTCAGTAACTGACAACTTCCGTTGTTTGCGGTTTACTAGATTTACGGTTGCGGTTTACTAACAAATGTTTTGGGGTTTACTAGACCTTTTGTCAACACAAACAAGTATTGGGTTGACACAAAGCTCTGGTAACTAAAAAAAACTTTTTCTCAAACGAAAAACTAAGTTTGGTCAAACTTTGGGGAGCCTGTCAGCTTGATAAAAGGTAGTTGGATTGGAAATGAATGTCCGTTCATGTCAATTTAGGGTTATAATTACATAGTCTTTGGCTGGATTAGAAGTGCATGTGACAATTTCTAGAATCGCTACATTCTTTTACCTGATAAGACGAGCCTTCATTGCTCCAGATGTGAAATCCTGGTGTTTGAGCTGGTCTATTTGCCCAATCTAATTACAATGTGACCCGAAATGAGCGAACATTTTAATAAGCTCATGGAGGTGCATCAACATGTATTTTTTCTTATTAAAACGGCATTACAAGTCACTGCTAGATGTAATGTAGCTCCTCAATCTATTTTGCAGTAGATTGTGATATAAACCAAACATACACAATATACACTTGAGCACACACACTCAAGACATTGGCTAATATCTTTAGATAATGAAACATTACAGCTAGACTGATGGTGAGATTGCCTGCGCGTGTGTGTGTGTGTGTGTGTGTGTGTGTGTGTGTGTGGTGTGATTGTAATCATTACCTAAATGAAGACAGATGAAACAATACGTACCAGTGCTGTCAGTCACACTTTCCTTCCCAACTTTTTACTACTGTCTGTTGTACTCTGCACTCACCTGGAAAATCTTGAAACAGAGGCTGCTGTTTGGGTGCCATCAGATAAATGTTTGAAACCAATTCTACATTCCACCTAAGGCTGTGTTAAGCCCTCGACGTTCCAAAACTCGGACGGCTGTTTTACCTAATCAGCCTTAGTTTTTAAGGATGATATTTGCATTAGTTTATGTACTGAAGGAGATATTTTTGCAGTGACTATAATGCATTCTTCCATTCGCTCCATTTGCCAAATCGTCTTGTTCCTGTGGTGACGCTCAATATTTTCGGGTAAAACTCACCGAATCCTCGCCATAAATGTAAGGATTCAATGAATGAGAGAAAATGGGGAAAGTTATTTATTATTATTGACTGATTTCAAAAAAGATGGGCTAAACAGCTGGAAGAGCCCATGGATGAAGTTAATATATAAAGATAGATTTGCATGTGTAGATATGTATGAGTATGTCTGTTCAAATAGGTTTGCATGTAAGAATGTCTGTCCTGTCTTCCCTGATATAGTAATGTGAATGTGTCCTTCACTGCATTAAGGACACCCATTTTCCACCCCCTTTTTCTTTTTCTTTTTTTCTTGTTCTATTTTCTTTTTCTTTTTGTTCTATTTACCATTTTGCCATTTGTGCCAACGGTTGTTGTAACATGATAAATTAGGGGTTATAAAGCCAGTAATTACACATTTGATGTTGTATACTAATGGAAAACATACATTCGCTGAAAACGACATTGATGCTGTATCGATATCAAAACAGACTTGAGTCAGACTGGTTCACATCTGATCTAAATGTCTCATTACCGCAAAAGAGAATAAAGCAGGTATGGCCACCATGTGTGAGAGACATGGGCGCAGGAAGTAGGACAGGGGGCACTTTACGCCCGTTCCATACTCTATCCCCACAAATGCCCCTATATTGCAACGCTTACGGTAAAAAATACGTTTCACTCATCCACTCTAAGACATTAGGTCAAATAAAGCAGGAAACCAAAAAACGGGAAGAACATTGACATTTTACGTCCAATCAAAGAGCGAGTGCATAGGCCTTCCTCGCTGTATGCCGTTGTTCTAGCGTCTATAGGCTGCACTCTACAGGTCGCACGGGTAGAAATGCACATTCTGATTAATAGTAGATGGGCTGCGGGTGGGTGAAACAGGGCGCCGCTGTCCCCATTAAGAGAGACATAGTGCGCATTAAGGCGCAGCAGCGTCGCTTCATTGATTATTTAAATCTCCCGACGCGCCGACAGGATCAGGATCTAATATGAATTCGTGTTCTGCATTCTTCTACATGCCCAAAAGGTCACGCACACAGTCCAGGTCCGTGCAGGGAAGCTGTTTGGAGTTAAAGCAGCCGTCCTCCTGGTGAATCCCGGGCGCCGTCAGAGCTGTCTTAAACAAAAATGTATTTCAGGAGCTAAAAGTTTAATTCGGTTCCCTCCCGGAGAGTTTCCCCTGTCCTGTCGAGTGTCCAACTGCAGCTTTAAGTTTGGCTGCTTAAATGTCCCGCCGTATTTGCTGTGACATCACGGCCTCTCGGGTCATCAAAGTAAGTCCTTAACGGAAACGCGCGCATGCATGAAATGCAACACGCGGTGAAGAAATCACCTGGAGAGCTCGCGGAGGTCGTAGAAAGTCATTTGTTCGGGGGGGGGGTGATTTATGCGTTGGCTGCACGCGGACTCGGGTCGCGTCAGCGGCGAGGCTACACACGGCTGTAGCAATTTTTCTTTTTTTTTATTATTTAGGCTGATACTGAGGGACAGCCAAGAGAAATCGGGTGAACGGAAAACCCCGTTTAAAGCCAACAGAAGGTTGTAGAAGGTTGGACGTGGGGGACGTGTTTTTTCGTGTTGCTTTTTTGTGGCGCTCCATGCTGCAGCGACAGTTGTTACACGCATGGGTAGGCTACTTGTTCACGTGAAAATCCGCGTGAACTGTTCCTTCGAAGTCTCCGGCCTACAAATGGCGCCTTTCCATTAACGGTACCAGCTCGCCTCGACTCGGCTCGCTTTTCGCTCCGTTTTCCATCGCAGATAGTGCCTGCACGATAGCGGGAACCTGCCGTGACGCAATCTTCTGCGCGCCGTCGGGCGTGTTGCAATGATGACGCAGGGAACAGTGACGATTTCTCGCCGACCAATCAGCAGCCTGCCGTGTTTTCACGTCACCTTTTAGTGTCGCCTCGGCTCGCCTCAGGACCTCGGCGGAGGTGGTACGAAAAAAAGCACCTGGAAGCAGGTACGGGTACGACTTTTACACAGTGGCGAGCCAAACAAAGGCGAGGCGAGCTGGTGCTGTGTGAGGGGAGAGCGCCAAAAGAAGCAGGTGTGTAAAACCAACGTCCCTCCACCAGCCTCAGATTAAACTAAATCATTTAGTCAGTGTTGTAGTACATCAAACAACAAATATAACGCCAAAATACAAATCAACTGCTGCTTGCCCCCCGAGGCCTGCAGAGGGAGAAAAGGAAGGGAGGGAGGAGTGGAGGGAAAGGGTGTGGGGGATGTATATTTTACTGTATCTCATTATTCAGCCATTAGCTGCGTTCTTTCTAGGGAAATGCTACGCTTAAGGTAAATATCCTCTCTACAGCCGAGCTATAAATTAAATTAAGCCATTGCATCAGCTCCTTGATTTTTCTGCAAAGGCTTTAAACGCACGCTGTAATTGTTTCTGTCCTTAATTGCTTCTTGTTTTTTTTGGGGGGGGGGGGGCGGGGGTTGCGCCTGCTACCTTGCAATAATGCCTTCTTTCCATCCAAACCACTGGAGAAAAAAAAAAATAATAATAATAATTTCTTTGGTTTTGAGCAAAGCCATGCAGCAGCTGCTCGCAATAACAGTGGGAGCGTGCAAATGCTGTAAGTCACACACGCGCTGGGCTGATTTACAGGAGGACTAATATTGAGGAGGAAGTCAATCAATAAAGTGTTTCTGATTTCTTTTCTTTGTCCATGGGCTCCTCTGAGGAGAGCGGCTTTTGTAATTTATTTCAGCTTTCTGCAGCAGCCTGTTACCATTATGACGTGGCAATTAGCGACTAGTCCGTCCTGAGCCTCCCCGGAAAGGGTTAATGGCATGGATCAGCTGCTCTCAGAGTGTACCGTGCGAAAGAGACGCACACGCGCGCGCGCGCGCACACACACTCTCTCTCTCGCTCTCTCTCATGCTCGCGCGGGTGATGTTAGAATACCCCAGAGAGTTCCCTCCTCCTCCTCCTCCTCCTCCCAGCCACTCCTCTTCCCTCCAATCCCTCCCTCCGAGCCCCCTTAGCACCTCTTCTCTTCTCCAATCGCTCCCTCTCTTTCCTCAAGGACCTCCCAAGCCTCCTTTGTCCCGCCCCCCGCCTCTTCCTCGTCCACTACGCTCCTTTCCCCC
>CM022492.1:1698773-1719286 GCA_011952105.1 Coreoperca whiteheadi | reverse complement strand
TTATATATATGTGAATTACAGCATAGAGAGATATGCTCTTTCAACTACTGGAGATCTATCTGTTGATCTCTTCCTCGCGCCGTGTATGCATATGCGTTGCCTCCCTTGGTTTCCCCAGTTAGATTCTCCCTCTCATGTCATGTGCTGCAATCCTCCAGGTGAAACCTCTCGTGCTTTATTAGATGTATCAACATATAAGGGCAGGGGAGTAAATGCAAACATAAATAAAAGACTGTATTTACACAAGAGAAAATGCATGAGGCCTTGCTTCCATATCAAATATTTCACCAATAGTGTGTGGTTGTGCACACAACCCGTGCGTGTGTGGACAAGTGTGATAATTCGTCGCCTGTGTTTGTGTTGGTGTGTACACATCTTACGTGGTAAAGCCTTCTGTATCATTAGAAAACAGCGTGATTAAGACCCTTTGGGTGAAAAGTTCCCCAACGCACGCGCGCACACACACGCACGCACGCACACAGACCATGCAGCGCGAAAGTGGCCCTCCAGCACTGAGCGGGGGCCACTCAGAGCCATTTTCATTAATTCCACGCCATTAATGGGCAAGAAAACGAAATGGAGAAGGAAAATATGGCCATCAATCGCTGGTGTTCTTGGCAGGTGTATAATGAAGTATCAGAGTCAAATTGAATTGGCCCTAATTACACCAGCCTCCAGATATTGCTTCATCTGTACCAGTCCTTTCAGCGTGTGTGAGTGTGTATGTACCTCTTGCTTTAATGCAAACTCACATATAGATGCACTGACTCAAACATGCATTTGCTTTTGCACATTTGCGCTGCGCGCACACACACACACACACACACACACACACACACACACACAAGGAAACACTTTGTCATGCTTTGCTAACAAGTGGGTGGTCTGTGCCCTGCGTCTTCCCATACTTAATTAGAGGAGCAGCACTTAAGTGGAAATGTGATTATATTAATTGAATTCATCTGATAATATTAGGGCACCGCTTCACTGGTGGTGTATCGCTGCAACGGCAATCAGATCAGACCACAGTACACCACAGAGAGATGGCGTGTGTCCAGTGTGGGGAAGGATACTTTCAAAATGTATTTAGTTACAGAATACATGCCCAAAAATGTATTTTTGTAACGTATTCCTGAATACTTGGATTACTTCCACATTGAATTGCATTTCAGAAGTGTAGGAATGCGGCCATCAAATCCTGCTTACTAAACAGGCAGGTGCGCCTGGGGGGGGGGTAGGATGATTCTAACACACTTTTGGGGTCCCCAGAGATCGGTTTTATTAGTAGTAATGTATAAATGTAGACAAATAAAAAAGGTATGGCTTATTTCTGCATTGACGGCAAAACCCACTCACGCTCACCCGCTCAAATCCCGATCCGACAATTCCTCTGTACTGCAGGCTACTATACTTGTTGTAGCCATTCAAAAAAGGTATTTAGTTACATATTTATGTTTAAATATTTTTTTTTTTTTATTTAAACTAAGGAAGAGTGGGCACGTCGAGGCGGAAGACCTGGAGTGAGTCACAAATGATTTTGAACACTTTCTTTTTGTAGAAAGCCTTTCTTTAAAGTTCATTCCGTTAATTATAAATTGTAATTGTCATTTTAATCAATGTTACATCAACCAATTTGCTGTATTTCCTAAATAAGAAGCAAATATAGCAGACAGTATACTTGTGTTGTGCGTGAACTGGAGCGCGTCTCGTTAATGAAGTGAAACTCAGCTGTGGGCTCTGCTCGCCTCACAGACATGAGAAATATGTCAGTACGCATTCTTGCCCTGGCTCTGTTGTTCTGGCTCCGTCTCTACCTGTAGCTGCTCCCCTTCCGACTCCATTGTGACTGATCAGACGGTGTGTGAAAACGCAAACCACGCGCCTTTTCATACTGGGGCTTCCGGGAAATGCGTCGAGTTGCCTTCATTCATTTAGAAAGTCAGTCCCTCCCGGATTTCGCTGGGCCTTTTTCCTGATTGTTGCGGCCTAAAATGCCTGATGTTGCGGCCGCTTTTCTGAGAAGTTGCGATGAAAGCATTTGTTTTTCTAGGTTAAAACGGCAAAGGTAGATCGATTTTTACTTAAAGTGCTCATATTATGCTTTTTTGCTTTTCCCCTGTCCTTTATTGTGTTTTGATATCTTTTTTGTGCATGTTATAGTTTTACAAAGGGGAAAACCCCAAAGGGCACCCCAAAGGGACGTACCATGTCCCACAGAAAACACTGTTCACCATCTGCTCTATTGTAGTTCAGCCTTTACTTCAGAGGCAAATGTGCTTTTTGAGTAAACTTGAGCGTTTCTGGAGCTAAAACGCAGCTAAAGGTTCTGCTGCGGTCCGAAATAAGCCTGCTAAGGATCGGTGAGTGACGCCGCCGTCTACGCGGACGGGTAGCCGGCAGAGGCACTTCCGTATGACGGTGACGTCACGTGCCGATCCTCGGGCTGATGCCTTCGCCGTCTCGGCTGCAGTGGAATAACGTCACAGACACGCGAGCTGGAGTTTACACATTCGGGTGATTTCGGAATAAGCTAACACAACCATCGAAAACGTTAACCTAGCTAGCCATCACAAGTCGTTACAGTCTGCAAACACCAGCCAGCAACTTGTCAACAGCTAACCGTTAGCTAGCTACTATTGCTTTACTGTCTGTTTTCGCAGAAAGTAAAGTAGTAAAAGCTTAATTTAATGTGGAGTAACGTAACTGGTAGCTTAGCTCGCTACACTTTCCAAGTAGCTTGCCCAGCACTGTCCACATCTTGCAAAACCGTTTACCCCCGTTTCGTAAAGAACATCTGGATACTGTTTTTCACGTACCTTTGCTGTTATTTTTGTGGGTAAATGTGAGACGTTTGCAGCGTCTTCTGAACAAAACAAGGAAGTGAGTTTGCTGACGTATGACGCCGCTTAGCAGGAGACCGCGGTGATTGGTCAAAGTTGCAGAGAAGTTGCGGTGATTGGTCAAAATTGCGAGTCGCGCTGATTTCACGGGGATTTGTTGAAGTTGCGTTAATAGTTGCGGTCGCGACATCACGAAATCCTGGAGGGACTGGAAAGTGAATAAATTCGTGAAACAGAACAGAACATGTAAATCCAATGATTTCAACAAAGTAACAGTATTTGAAATACCAACTATTTAAATTGTAACTGTACAGTTACTCATAATTTGTATTGAATACGTAACGCCAGTACATGTATTCCGTTACGCCCCATTACTGTGTGTCACATGGCAGTATGGCTCAGGTCGCTCCGGCTGGGGAGTGGGCGCCAGCAGCGAGTTTTGTTACGTTACACGAGCCCTCTTAGCGTTTGCAGTCTACAAAATAAACTAAATGTCAAGGAAGGAAATATTCTTACACCTCATTTTCCATATCAAACAGAAAACATACAACTGCACACCCCTCGTAATTCCCGTTTCTCTCTTTCACCAGTCACAAGCCTTGTTAACTCGCCGCACGATATGTGACGCTGCCCCCTATTTTCTTGGAGTATGAGTTCGACAGGTGGAGAGCAGTCTCAAGTCTTACATATTGCCCCCTTTAATTCTTCCCTCCCTGCGGAGTGGCTCCTATACTGTGGTGATGTAAAGAGCGGAGCATCTGTGATGATCTAAAGGGTTTAATTTCCTCGCTACAGGGACCGTAGAGATAAATAGATAGACCGTCATAAAGGGACAGAGGTATAGCAGGCATTTAAAGTTTAATGGCGGGAGACTGACTTTGTTTCTGTTGGGGTTTTAATACACAAGATGTTGAGGATTTGCTTAAAGTGTTGTTTGGTTTGAGGTTGCTTAAATAAAACTGGGGGAGCTCTAAGACTCTCTTGAAGCAAAAGCATATTAAAAAGTATGGCTACTGCACTGACCTGCTGATCTTAAAAACAGCTTAAACTGCAATGCACACAAAATACACTATGGAAATGAAAACAATTTGGGGAATATCAGATATAATGACTCAAATTTCATTCGAAAAATCCACTTCAAATGGAGTTCCAGTGCTAACACAGGGTCACAGTGACTTGGCAGCAGGAGGCACAGTGAGGAGAAAACACTGATGCAAAAACCTCAGTCATATAAATATTACTGACAACTGAAAACGCGGTTGAATAGATGGTCCACAAAAATAAAAAAACAAAAAAGACCCCCAGACATATAACAGACAGAAGCTGAATTGTCTCTGTGTGGAAAACAGATGTCTTATCTTGAAATGAGAATCGATTGAAAATAAGAAGCTGGACAAGTGTCTGTAGTGCCAAGTTCCTATAGTATGGGAATAAAAAAAAGGGAGAGGTGTTTGTTCAACACGTGTTCTTTTTGGAGGCTGTAATTGCAACATTTAACACTGAGAACTAACACTGGGTGTTTTTTAATGCCACCGCCTTCTTATAAACGGGGGTGGAAAAATTCATGGAAGTTAGCTCAACTTGTAAGTACATACCTAACAAATACCCTCATTTGACAAGTCGCATAAAGAGGCACATTGCAAATACAGACACGCTACAAGTCAAACATATCAGCAGAAATCGTCAGGGGACATATTTATTTATTTACGTTTTAACATTCTTGTTGTGGAATTCTGATATTACTGGATGCATTCGCATTACACCTGCCATTAGGCTTTAGGCATTACTAACTACTAGCAGGTTTATCAGATTTGGAAACTTCTCTTGAGTTTCGGAATCTGCTTGAGTTGGCAGTCACCTTCCGTTATGCCGTGCATGTGTCGTCAGTGTGCGTTTTTTGTGCTCGTTTTGTCTTCTAGTTCCAGTGCGTTGAGCTCTCCGGGTCAACCACGAGAAACTGCTCTCAGCGTCGCGCAAGACCGTTCAACAGCGCCGCAAACCTCAGCCTCCAGATTCAAGTCAAAGTTCAGCTTTATTTCTAGAGCGCCAAATTCATAACAGAAGTTATCTCGCTGCACTTTCCCGGTCCAGCCGCCGCTGCCGCCTTGGTTTGAGAGGGAGAGGGTGAATGAGAGGGAGAAAAAGCGTAAAGTTGAGTGACCCTAAAACAGTTGGAACAGAAACTGAACATTACAACCTTCAGGAGGGGCGGGTTTAGTGCAGGGCTGTTGGATTACATGCTGCATAACTGCTGTGGGGTTTTTCGTTCTCTCACCTTCCTAATGGAAGACAGACTGTGATCAATATCCAGGGCTTGACGGAGTGAGGGATTGCTACTATGCACCAACATGTCAGGCCAATAAAATGACCAAATTGGGCTAGGGTGTGTTTGGTTGGTACCAGTTCCAAATTCGAGGCCCTGTAATCACACCGGCGCATGATGAACATGTTGACACGCTTTGCCGTGATTTACCCCTCGTGGTCTCTAAGAACACGAACAGCTGAATTCGAGCAGCAGTGCGAATCTACGGGCTGCTTTGTTGCGCTGTGCTGCTGTCAACAAACTGCTGCCAGCATCGGCGCCGTGGAACGTCTTCTGCGGTTGTCGCCTTTGGTTGGTTCAGATGGCACTCATTTGCATCACAGGTCCCTTGGAAGAAGACCGAGACGTGCGTTTTCAGGTGCCCTGCATTTCAAATGAAGCACCCCCCCGCCTCCCCGCGTTTTTTCTCCCTTTGTGTTCAGACCGTCTGTTGCTCCATGACAGCCCTCTTCTGAGTCCCACTCCGATCCTGTCACCTCTCAGTACGCCCTCCCATCCCTCCATTCTCCTGGCCACTTTTTACTCTTTAATGCCCCTCCTCTGGTGTTTGTCGGGGTACGTCTCTGTGTCACTTTCCCCGGCACTGCAGCCTCCTCCCTCTGTTCTCCACCTTGTGGCTGCTACCAGGGATGGGAGGAATGGGATAGCTCTCCTCTGAAGTGTGGCTCTGGCTCGCTCTCTTTTTCCATGTGGTGCAAGATGAATTATATATATGTGAATTACAGCATAGAGAGATATGCTCTTTCAACTACTGGAGATCTATCTGTTGATCTCTTCCTCGCGCCGTGTATGCATATGCGTTGCCTCCCTTGGTTTCCCCAGTTAGATTCTCCCTCTCATGTCATGTGCTGCAATCCTCCAGGTGAAACCTCTCGTGCTTTATTAGATGTATCAACATATAAGGGCAGGGTATAACTTATAACCAGTCCACTGCTGTACCACAACAACCCCCCAAGTGACAAAACTTAGCGAATATTCATGTGGCGCCACAGAAAAATCTCCTTTATGAATTATGATGGTGATGATGATTTTTGGGACCATTTTAGAATCGATTTTATTAAATGTTTTATCATATTTATATAGCGCGCAGTAAAGATTTTCGGATATGACAACACCTTTTTTATTTTGGCTCCAATATGTTAGGGTGGAAGATAGGGCTGCAACAACGAATCGATAAAAATCGATTATTAAAAGAGTTGGCAACGAATGTCGTCATGGATTCGTTGCGTCGCGCGACTATTACGCCGCCCAATAAGACGCGGAGATGTTTGACCCGTAACGCTGTTCTGAAATCAGCACGAGTCGAGTCTGGAAATTCCTCTAGCTGGATCAGCACACGCGTAAGCACACGTGAAGGAGGTGTTTTTCATCAACTAAAATCCCCCTAAACCGCGGCAGAATGGTCCCTCGGCTCCGACACCGGGAGAAAAAATAGTAGCAACAGACGTTGATCGAATAGCTGCGATCGGGGACGAACTTTAGCCTACACAGACTGGACCATACAGTGTCTGACATGTCAGTGAATCGCTAATATGCTCCCGATAACACAAGACAACGCGACGGTGAAGGGTTATGGACAAATGTGGTTTGAATATGGGGACAATGGTGGACAATTTCAGACAGCCCCTCCTCAGAGTCATCCATCCATGTTGCCCTCGCTTGTGCACCAGGAAAGTGCCACAAAGTGGAACAAATGAAGAAGCCTGGGGAAGAAGTTTAAACGCAGCTCACTTTCTCACCCCTGCACGCCTGGCCAATCCCCCCCCCCCCATCCCACATTTGAAAGGTGTGGGGGAGAGGGGGGGGTTTCCAAAGCCAAGCACTTCTCACGGCGTGTACTGGCCGGTATCACCGCTGTGCAAAGGAAGTGCGCCTCAATCAAATGGGTCCCCAGGGTGCCCCCAATGTTGAGCTGGTCTCGATTCATGGCCGACCTCGGCTCCCGTCGCGACCTCCCACCCCCGAACACCCCCACTTCTTTTCAGCCCTGAGTTAGAGGCGGCGGAGGCCGTGTCAAAAGTCACAGTGGCTGAGAGATGAACGGGGCGCTCAAGGGTTAAACCACGCTTTTCGTCTTCATAGGAAACCGATGATGTGCGGGGATTATATCGCGTTTCGCCGGATGAATGACTGCCGGAGAGCGCGCTAAAGAGGAATACGGCAATTGAAGGAAATAATGAATCAGAAGAGCTTTTGTTGTCGTGCGCCGCTTTGCCCATATCTCTCCATTTTTACACCTGTCTCTTTTCAGAGACAGCCCTGCGTGTCCTCCGACATCCTCCTTTGAAATCTCCATATCTCTCTCTCCTGTTGCTTCGTGCCTCTCCCACCATGGCGATCGATTAAAGCAACAAAACGTGATTTTACGGTACTATTCGAGTGCGTGCGAGTGCGCAGCCCCGCATTGTGTCATAACCGGCGCCAAATTGATTCATGACTCCTCTTCCGGCTGTCTAAATGGTAGCTGACGGATGGCAAGTGTCACACTGTCACTCGCGCACACCTCGTCTTTGCACTCGCCGTGGCGGTTGTTATCTTGACGCGTGAGGTCTGCCTTGGTGAAACGTCGTCATGCACGCACACACACAGATTTATGGTGTTAACTGCTGTGGAGTCCTTTTTACCGGATAGCAGTGGCATTAGGTCCAATAACAATAGCTGCACGAGTAGTTGTGGTAGTGATGGTGGTAGTAGTAGTAGTAATACTACCAAGTGTCTACTTTAAACACTAGGAAAAGCAAATATATATTTAAGTACAGAGCAGTACAAGTGCAAAGATTGTATTCAAACTAGCTAAATACAAACAGTCCGTCTAACAAGATTCCCCCCTTCTATCAAACTTCTTCGTCCTTATCGCTCATCGTCTTTCCCCTGCTCTTTCACATTTTCCCTTCGTTAGCAAGAAACAAATCGGACAGGCCCTGCTGAATATGCAAGAGCTGTCAGCTATGCTATAGCCCCAAACATGACTTAGTGCGGCTATCCCTAGCCTCTGAGTGTGTGTGTCCAGCCCGTCCATTACCAATGCTAGCAGCAGTGTGCACGTCTCATTCATAATAGATGCCCTGACCAGCACCTGAGATGTATATCGTGGCCACTATAAAGAGGTCAGGGATCACACTCTGATGGAGTCGGAGAGTTAGAGAGGGTGGCCGTGGGGGGGTGTGTGTGTGTGTGGGGGGGGGGGGGACATGTGTTCCATTAATACCTGATATCAAGGATGTGAAATCTAACCCGCTTCATTTGAAACCAGATCCACTGTTAATAATCCGACATCCCAGCCAAACTAAAAACATGCTTTGTGTTGAAGGTGTTGGACTGCATAGAAGCCTGTTGTAATGAATTAAAACCGTGCGTGTGTATGCCCGCCATGCGAAACAATGTCTGGCGGCCTGGCAGAGGATGTTTTAAATTATATAACGGATCACCTTAAACGTAATTTGTTCAAGAGACATGTGCACATTGTAGCCATAGCGGCTGAAATGCTCTGATGGAATAAACAATTAAATAAATGCTCTTCATTGTGATATTACTGGCATCAGCGTTCCTGTCGCTTACACTTGTGAGTTGTGAGAAAGCTGCCAAGATCCCATTTAATTAACGATGGCATCATCATCTTCAGCGGTGGTATTCAATACTTTTAGTGCCTGACTGCAGAAGGCTCTCTGCCCGCCCTATAGTAAGTGCTCAGCTACATTTGATATCTCGGCGCTCATAGTTGCATAGCACGACCGGGGCTGGTAGTGAAGGCCCCGTTCACACAAAGCGATCGCCACGGTCAATAACTTCCGCGCGACAGAACTGTACCAAGGCTTGAATTAGGGGGCCGATGCGTCGAAACACAGCGCTTGGGAAATGACCCGCCGTGTCGTGCGCCGGCAACGGGCTCGGGGCACGCCTGAAGCTTGTGGGCGGAGAGGCGGCGAGGCCGTGGCGATGCTCTGATGCTTGCTGTGAGCTGTAGCGGCATCGGCAGAGGGAAAGAGCGAGCACAACAGCATTAGCAGACCGCCTTATTGCGCCATTTGCAAAAAAAGGCAGACAGCGTCGGTTGGGCAGGAGCGCGACTCTGTTGTCTCGGGGCTTTGTTTCGTTTCTGGGTTAATATGCCTCTAGTTGAGGAAGATGTAGACCTAAAACTCCAGTCTGCATGTGGGTGGGGGGGTGGGCTAGTTGGTAATTGTGTAATTGCTGTGCAGTTTAGAGATGAACAGATGCCTCCCATCCATTCAATTTTCACACCTCTATTTGCTTTAATGGTCTCTCCTCAGCATGTCCAAATCAATTACATGGACTGGCCTGGTACAACGGCCGCTGCATATGGCGCTAGGGAAACACACGCGCGCACACACACACACACACATGCACGCACAACTTTAGAAGAAATGTGTTCTTTCAATAAACGATGTAAGTATGCAATTGAGGACGGTGAACAAGGGAGCATAAGCACCCGAGTTATGAGCGTGGCGAAAACGTGCGCGCTCACCGTTTCTGTGCTTCGTGTGTCCACATCTGCACTCTTCAGTTAGACGCAGCATCCGGAGCATGCATTATTCAGCTAGCTTTTATTTACCTCATTTAGTATCTGGGTGCTGCCAGGCTGCCCAGGAACCTGACTGCTACTGTCCTGTGTTCACCCCCAAACGCACACGCATGCATTTCAGCACGCGGCGACGCGCTCGTGCTCGCACGCTAATCACAATAGGGCTGTCGGCGAGTGGGGTCTTAAAGGTAGACGAAGGTGCAGTCCTTGAATTCCTTGAATTCGTTATCTTCGGTGAGTTCAGCTTCAGTAGTGATGCTTTTGATTGGTGAAGGCATCTCGTTTAAAAAGGTCCCTCCAATTTCTTATGACTTCACGTGGGAATAAATTGGAATTCATTATTAAACCATGCCTTTAAAGTTCCAACACTCAATACGAGCCATATGATGCTCGCACAGCATGAAATATTCAAACGCAAGGCAGCATTGTCGTGGCTACAGCAGCACAGCAATTAGAATGTCTCGTACAGTGTATTCATCTCCCCATTGCCATCAATCTTGCCTTGAATCTATAATAAAGTTCTGTGGATGGGAAAAATGCTTGTCCACACAACACTCATTTGTAATAACTGCCCCACTAATGGATTTGGCAGCGGTGAACCATAGTTAAAGGAGATGCCACTAACCATTAGCAACCAACAATGATTGTCTTTCTTTATTACATACATTTTCAGGGCCACAATGTCCAAAGAAAAAGTGATAGAGCCCATCAGGGTTTCCCCGAGCGTGTTTTGTCCAACCAGCAGTCCCAAACCCAAAGATGTCCAGGTCATCACATAACACAAAAAGAAATCAAATGACTTGGTGAGGATCAACATTTGTACTTGAAAAATGACTTCAGTGATTAATCGATTTTGTTGGCAGAGCTTAACGTTGTTCTGCATTTAAACATTAGGTCGACGTACACTGGACACGGCGGTCTCTGGGGCGTCCACAACAACCTAAAGGGACCGTCTGCCTCGTTCTTGCCATCAGAAAGTCCCTTTCTCAAAGTGCAGCGCAATCCTCCTGTCAAAGACAAACTTTAAGGCCCTTTTACCTAGAGCGCAACAAATTCATGTCATTTAAAAGCATTTCACCGCTTGAAACAATACAAATGGCAACATATAAGAACAGCAATGGCAGATCCCCGTATTGCTGCTGTCTGGCAGCAGCATGCCCTCTTTGACAAAAACACTTATCGTTTAGTTTCACTTTGATATTTAGAATGGATTGTGGTCTTGGTCAAGCCGCATCTTTCAATTGGTAGCTGCAAGATTAGGATTCATTTATTCCATTACTCTAACTTACTGAGTGTCAGCAACATCTCCATGCTGCCTGGGCTGTTTGTGTTCGCTCGAACCCCCTGCTCTGTCTCGTGGTCGGAGCGCCATCGCGCACTCACAACGGCATGAGTGACGCGGGTTTCCTGGCAGGTTTTCCACCCCTGATTTGTTGTTGAGTATAAAAACCTTCTGGTCGCCGTGGTTGCCGCGATTCACCCTTTTTGAAAAACCCGTTGCATGACCGCTCTTGTTTCATTCCGCCATCGGCTCCTCACTCCTCTTAACCGGCTAGGAGGTGAGCACGTTAGCTGCGCCGGGTTAAGTTACGTGCGTACGCAAAGTGACCAAAGTTAAAAAAAGTTACGAAAGCGAAAATAAACGAATGCTGCCTTTTGCGCGGTGCAAGGACAGCGGCCTCCTGAGTGAAAGTCCTGTTTGTGGGACCCATCCGTCCACCCTGTCCCTAGTACTATGTCCCCTGACGTTTTTGTCTCTAAGACCTCCGCGCAAAACTTGACACGCCGTCTCTGCACAGGGAAATCAATGAAAGCGTTGGCATGTTATTCACACATGCGGAGATCTGCACTCCACTGAGCGCATTCTTCTGGTTGGTTGTGCTTGAAGTACAAACCCCCTTGCTTTTAATTTGTCTAACTTGTTGCTTGATATGATGTGTGTGTGATGTACTGCAGCGTGTTACTGTGCCACGTGTCCTGTCTGCCCAGATCGTTCGATGCTGTTCCGATACTGCAGAGGGACTGCAAAAATGAGCAATAAGCTATAAGCATGGTCCCTTACCATGCGCATGTAAGAAATAAATACATACATTCAAAGACTTTACATATGACTTCCACACCCGGGGCCAGGATTTTATATCTCATGACAAAATCTGCTGATATGCTGGTGAAATTCATGCACGTATGTGTGTTTAAAGTTTAAAAGTTTATCACGTGTCCGTCAATGTTTTTCATGACCCTAGGCTTTACAGTTAGCATGCTGCCATGTATGCCTTTCACGCCATGCGGTGTTTTGGAGGGGGGCGTTTGGTTGAGGGAGAAACAAAGAGTGAAGCGGGCGAGCAAAACCGACATCCGTCATCCGATTTCTTCCTCTCATTAACAATCCATCTATCTCTGTCCACTCCATCGTTCTGTCTCCGTCCCTACAGCTCTCGCCGTCTCTGCCCCGTTCTCTGCCACATTCAGCTGGGAGCCCCCGCTCGCCCAATCTCCATTACTAGCCCCCACCACCACCACCTCTACTCCCTGTGTAACCTCCATTTTCTGAAGTGTCACCTTTGGCATGTCTTGCAGAAAATTTATTTGATTGGGCAGAGTGCTTGCCAGTCAATATTCCCAGCCAGAGAGGGGGAGAGAGCAGGATTGTGGGTATAGTCTCCAGGCAGGTTCTGGGCGTCAGTCCAGATTTCCCTCCTTCCCTCCCACTCATCCACCGAGTCAACATAAACCATGCAGTGTTAGGTCTATAGGATACCTCTGGATAATGTTCTATGCATTATTTCCAATGGGTGCCTCTCGACTGAAGGCCCAAACAGTACTAATTTGGTATGTGTTTACATATAGTGCAGAATATATCATGAATTCAGACTTATTTTGGACTGGTGTTCAATCTTAATTGGGTGCATCACTTATTTGTGTGATATCCCAATTGTGAAAAACATTCATAAAATGCTTCTCAGAATTTTTTATACTAACATTATAGTAATGTAACGTCATAGCATTAAATATAAAAGTGCTTTGCGTCAGATGTTAGTACTGTATGTGTTTTTCGTGCACTGTCGCAACAACAACAACACTTTTCCGTACTTCAAACCAGAGTAGTGGTGCATGACAATCGGCATACGTCGCCTTTAACATACGCTACATGATTGATCCGCAGCTAATGTTCCACATCCCTGATAGTATAAAGTTGTCCCGTGTGGTCGGCTGGCTGGGGTGAAGGGAGCGAGGCACTGACAGAGGGAGAGAGAAATGAAAGGATACATTTGGTCTGGAAAACCTGGCCTGCCTAGTGTTTACCACTCAGTATAGAAACTACTCCCATGGTTACGTTGTGTAAAAATGTTTTCACTTTGTATCGTTTTTAAACAGCATGGCCAAAAGTATGTGGACGCCTTAACTAATGCATCGGACTGCTGAACATTCCAGTGCTGTGTGATCATTTCACATGCGATTCCACATCTGCTGCTACAGCAGCCTCCACCCTTTCGGTCAAGGCTTCCCACCAGATGCTGCAGGTGGGAGTGCCACGGGTGCACCCACTAACGTTGGGCGATAGCCTGGCATTCCAGTTCCTTCCAAATCCCAATTTGCCTCAAAGGGACTTTAGAATCTCATATAATCATGGTCATTTAATGCATGTGACAAGTGATTATGATACTCATGTGTTAATAGTCTCGAAGATGGGAGCGAAGGATGAAGTGAGTGAAAGAAATAAGAGACCGCGGCAGAAGGAGAGAAGTAGAGGATGGACGGAGAGGGAAAAGGCAGGAGTAACGGAAATGTGAAGGAATAGAAAGAGGGACAAGAAACTCCATGAAAGTCTTTCCAGAACATGGTCAAATACTGTGGGAAAGGGAGAGAAATGGAGCCATACGATAAAGGAAGAGAATGAGACGAAGGAGGGGAGGTCGAGAGAAATGTAGAAAAAGTCATAGGTAGTGGCAGGGAGGAAAACAGGGAAAGGAATAGTGGCGATACTGTTGGACAGCAGGAGATGGGGGGGTGAGAGAGATGGAGCAGGAGATGAATGAGGTGAGATGTGAGTGCTGATTTTAGAGGAATAGCTTGTACTGGCAACGGACTTCACCACAGCCCCCCCTCCTCCCTCCCCGTGTGTTAGTGTGTTACTCCCCATGGCCCAGTGGTGACATGGCATTTAATAGACTCCCCGCTGTGAAACAAACTACCTCAATTAATTCCTCCAACTCTGCCCTCGCCTTTCCCTCACTCGCACACCCTTGGGGTGTTTGTGAGTGTGTGATTTAAGCCATCTTTGGTCCAGCCTTTTTGTCTCCCCCACCGGCTGTGTATAAGCAGCATTACAGGACAGAGCCGACATGATCTACTTTTACTCATTTTCTCATTGGTTGCCTTTTCGGTGGATGTATTCGCCCCTGTGGTCTTCCGCATGAAGCCATTTTCCACACTCGTTCTCTCTGCCGCCTGATATATATCTGCTGCGTGTTGTGTGATGTGTGCCGCTGTGGTGGCGTTTCATCACAAAGAATTGCGAGGGCAACCGCCCCCTGGTCTCCACATGAGAAAACAACAGACCGGGCCGGACGTGGACAGCGGTCCGAGGGAACGGTGCACGCAAAGGCCGCAGTGTACCGCGCTGATAGCAGAACACCATCATACCCACAGCGATGTGGCCAGACGGAACACATTGTGTACTCATTGCACACATAAAGTAGACTACTTTGCTCTGAAGAGTGAGCCGAGAGTTGCAGCGGTGTATCCATGCCAAAAGAGTTCTGAAAATTCAGCAAAATAACGTCAAGTGCGGCGTTCTTTTTCGTCAACAGCCTTCATGCGAGTATAGGATGTGAAAAGATGACATAATTAAACTCCTTTTTACCAGCCACTATGATGATGATGTGTGTGTGTGTGTGTGTGTGTGTGTGTGTGTGGGGGGGCAGAGAGGTTAGCCAAGATAATAAAGTTAAGGCCAGAGCATGGTCATTCTCAGTATCACAGTTTCAATAACTAGTACTGCTGCAGAGACACTGTTGGTTTGGTGTGTATGACTGTGTGTGTGTGTGTGTGTGTGTGTGTGTGTGCCACTGCATCTGAAGCTAGGGGGGGGGGAAGAGGTGGGTACATTAAAGTTAAAATATAGTCCTTAGTTATCATCATTGTTAGAAGCGGCACGACTGAGATGCTGGCTTTGTGTCAACGTAAAGACACGAGTAGACACACAAATTCACTCTTGGCGGCGTACATTGAGGCAAAATAAGTGCAGTTATCCCGAAGCCATGTGACTCCAATGTATGACTGTACAGAGACACAGAGACAAGAGTTAGGTTTCTGAAAAGATCATGGTTTGACTTGAAATAAGTAAGTTATCGAACCTCTATCTAACGTGGACTTTTGGTTTCACACGCAACACAAACCCCGGTCTCTTGGGTGAAAGTTAGGGCTGCCACTAGCGGCTACTTGTGTGTGTTCCGTTCATGTGATTCATTTTCCTCCAAAAGATCAAACTGATCATTTTATTTGAGTACTTTTGTTTTTTTCCGTGACAAACTGTATTTCAAGGGTCAAGGTCAGGGTATCATTTATTGTCTCCCCTGTAGGAGAAAAGTTGTTCTAGATTAGAGAACTGCTGCAACATCAACACACAACACATATACATACAACATTAACCACCACTCTAATCCTGTAACCCTGTATCATAAGAAAAAAAACATACTAATACAAATAATTCCATAAAAAGTCATAAATAGAGAATGAACCCTCAGCACAACCCTCTATTACCAGTTTCTTAACATCCTGCTGCAATTGCTCATTAATTAATTTAACAGACAATGGGACAAATGAGTATTTATATGGATTATGCCTGCATAATGGAACCCTATACCTCCGACCAGAGTTCACCAGCACATACTCTGGGTGCAACACATGTGTAGAGTCCAATAGATGTCCAAAATATCTTGTAAAGAGCTGATCGTCTGCATCCCCACAAGTTTTCCCGCCACTTTCAACAAATCATTTATTTGACCGCTCAGTTTTACAGTTAAGCTGCCGCACCAGACAATGATTCCATATCTTAAAACAGACTCAATCGTAGCTTTATCAAAAAATCAACATTATAGTACTGCTCACCCCAAGTAATCTTAATCTCCGTAAAAAAAAATGTAGGCGCTGATGAACTGACAATGTGGACCCCCAAATATTTGTAAGAAACAACCTGTTTGATAACTTCGCCATGAACCATGACGTAGCTCCTGTCCCCCACTAATCTAGGGTCTATGATTACCTCTTGAGATTTTTTAACATTAATCTGTAAATAATGATCATCGCACCAGCCCACAAACCCTCCCCTGGCAGTTTTTTAATCAATAATACTGCAGTCTCTCGTCAACAGGTGCAAAAGCACAGTGTCATCCGAAAATGTCATGATAAATTGGTTTGACTGCTGGCTAACACAGTCATTTGTGTAAAGGGTGAACAGAAGTGGCGAATTTACACGCCCTTGCGGAGCCCCTGTACTGTACATCCGATAGCACTGGATGAAATTTCACCTGTTCGAAAAGGGTTAACTCGCAAATTAACTAGTTTCTCCAGCAATTTATGGGGTTGAATTGCGTTGACAGCAGAACAAAAATCAATAAAAAGCAACCTAGCGTAAGCAGCCGGACTCTCTAGATGCTTTAAAACAAGGTGCGTTAATGTGGAGACTGCATCGTTAGTACCACGATTACTTTTACATGCAAATTGATACTGATCCAAGCTCTCCTATTAGGATCTTCCCAAATGATTACATAACATTCGATGTTAAGGCTACCGGCCTGTAGTCATTGTTGTCCTGAGGGCATGAATTTTTGGGAATTGGGATTATAATAGATTTGGGTACTGTGGTACTGTGTGCGTATCAATTGAGAGCTGAAAAAGGCGATGCCAGACTGGTGTGAGCACCTCAGCAAATGTCTTTAAAAGAAAACATGACATTCCCATCTGGTCCCATTGCCTTATTTGAGCATCATTTTTTAAAAGCCCTTATAACATCCCCTGGTTATATTAATATTCTGTCATCACTGACGTTACAATTTATTTTACCCAGAATATCATAACGTTCCTTTAAAGTGTCAGACTCAAATCTCATATAAAGAGAAACTGTGACCGTGCTATCCTCAGTTGCTGATTAAGGTCCTTATGTGCTGTCCTGAGTCCCCTTATGTCCCCAAGCCTATACGCCACTTTCTTCGTTTTTATACAATTTTTAATTCCCCCTGTTACATGTGATTTGTTATTTGGAAACCTTTGAAAAAACCCTGGTAGGGATCTCTCCAATCCACACTGATGAAAATCACCAAGGATCAATAAAGGCGCATTAGGCTTGATTTGTAAATGCTTGTGAACACAATCTGCAATTTGACTTGCCGCCCTATGAACATTCACACTAGGTGCGATATACACTGCACAAACAAACATATTAGTAAATTCTCTTGGCAGATAGTACGGCCGCAAAGCAAAACAGAGTAGTTCAGGATCAGGGTTGCATATACCTTCTCTAATCGCAAAATTACGACACCAGCGTTCATTGATATAAATACAAACTCCCCCTCCTCTTTTTTTTTACCAGAATGCTCATCTCTGTCCAAACGTAGATGGGAAAACCCATTCATTTGTATTAAACTGTCCGGCAAACTTGTGTATGCCACTCGTCCAACTTATTCCGCAGGGAGCGAGGATAGCAGAGTAGCACTGGCGGCAGAGGTAGCTCTGCCTGACGCCACCTCTCTTGCCCCGCGTCCTCACCCGACAGGGAACAGGCCTCGGTTGCCGTAATAGCTCCTCCGGTATGTCCATCATTACATTAGTCGATGGTTGCCCGCCACGACTCCGCAAACCCAGAAGCTCCGATCTGCTACATGTTGGCTGTCCGGTATCCACAAGCCTGTCTGTAACTCCTTGCACGACGCAGGCAGTCAAAGTTAGCCACACTACAGCAAACAGTTTCATATTTATCAGTCTTCTTGGTCTCATATACGACCGCCTGTTCCAGCCAGCGCTCGTATGTAGTAGTTGAAATGCCCAATGTAGGAACATTAAACAGGTAGTAAACAAATATGACAAACAAACAGGTAACTTGCAGCAAGAACCCTCCTCCATGTCGCCTGCAGAGCAGCGCCATCTTGGTGCTGCGTCAACGCCAGTATATTTCATTGTATAATTTATAATTGTATCAAACAAACTCTAAAGACAGGGCGCTCACATGACGTAAGCATTTTCTGGCGCATAATGTGACGTTTGAGAACCTAAAACCCCGTTTCTCCCAGTTGACACGGCAACACATAACCGCCGTTTTCAGAAATCCCCACTTTGGCCGGAGTTTTTAGAAAGACTCGTTTTCAGAGGCAAATTCTCCCTTTGCGTGTAAACGAAGGGCGCAAACGAAGGGAAATGTCTCCTTTTTTTAAAAAAATAACCATGTACGTGTAAACGGGGCCTTAGTTCGTGTGTTTCCCGGTCTTGGCGGCATATCGTCGTTGTCATCTCCCTGGTGTACCTCAGGGATGTGTGTCGGTCCTGTCTGCCCGTTAGGTCTCGGGATTTGACCTACTACCTTGGTTTATCTGACTTCCTGGAGCCCTGGAATAAATATTCACTCAGCATCAAAGCCGTCTGCATTTGGGTCCTTCCCCCCCACCTGCTGCCAACACACCCAAAGCGTAACACACCAGGGCTTTGAGTTGAATCTTGTTGAAGTTGAAGCTCAAACAGGCAAATCCTCAGGGAGCAGCACCTGTAGCTAATACAACTGTATAACCATCCATACATAATGGTTTAATATCAAGATCAGATTGTTTGTAACTCACCACCACCCAGCCAGGCCTGTAGCCAGGGGTTTAGTAATACTGAGGTCAGAAGTCGGGGAGTTGACGTCCACCGCCCCCACCCCTCTCTTTTCCCGATATTTAGTACGAGCACACTCTATTTAAGGGATCATGAACACAGTAAATCCATTTTATTTCCAAAAATAAGGCTCTGACTGCCATTTCAAAGTCCTCTAGACACTGCCAAGAATCAAATTCTGGTATAGAAATTCTGAATTCTTTAGTTATTACTTTATTTTGCTGCCCTAAAAATAGTACACATTTTAATTTGCTAGTCTACAAATACTAGAAATCAGCCTCAAAAATGTTTAATTTTCTTTGTTTTTAGAATGTAAAATTTCCCGAGGTTGCTTACGTGCCCAAATTCCTAGAAAGACATGACTTCATTGTACCTTAGATGATGAGGATGGCGACATTTCCCGGGGCAGAGTTGTAGAAATGAAGGCTGCATACTGCAATGACTACTTTACTAAATGCAATATTATTTGATATTCCTTTTATTTTTGGCACCCAAACATTTTGACTGCCCGTCTGAAAGTGTTTGCCTCGCTGTCACTGTGCCCAATTCACATTCAAAGTAACAATCGTACACAGAAAGTGTCAGACAACGTGTCACTTCCCAAATGCCAATGAACTAGGAGCTGGCGTTATGTCATCAGCCTGTCACTCACTGACAGTTTAACTATTCTTCTACCCACGCCTCCGTATATTCCCTCAGCATGGCTGACGGGTAAGACTGCTGCAGCCGTAAATCAGGCAGGTCCAGTTGGGCTGACTGGCAGTATTTCTCTAGCTCTCTCCATGCAGTGATGGCTTCATTAAGGGGAAACTGCTTGCCAGTGCTAGCCCCCGGCGCTAATCATACGGCTGACCTTGGCTTGATCCCGGACAGTGGACCAAACGCCACTGGGATGTGTGTGTGTGTGTGTGTGTGTGTGTGTGTGTGCGTGGGAGCTGGGGTGTGCTGTATGAGTGGCTTGCCTGGCACGTGTGTTGGCACTGAGATGAATGTATGTGGCGTGAGAAGGCTGCGGCGGCTGTTGGCGCCAGGGGGCTTTCACGTGTTAGTGTTGGACCGGTGAAAAGGACAATATAGAACACTGACTGAAGTTTTCGCAACGTGTTCTCTGTATTTTTAACATTTTCCTCTATTTCCCCTGTTATCACTCTTTCTCCATCGCGTCCTCTAATTGGAATGTGTAATCACTTTTTAGAAATAATCATTGCGCAGGTTAGCTGAAAAAACGTTTGGCCCACGCTTTATGACAATATCTCTTCTCACTCAGCATCAGTGAAGCTGTGCAGTATGATGCGTACACCTGAGTGAAATATTATTTGTTATTTCTGTGGCGGACAGCGGCATCGTGTATTATAGCTTTTATGCAACATTATATGGCCATTTCTCCGCTTTTAACGGGGCAGTCACAGTACCACTCAGCCTGTGCACACATTTGTACAGTCCCTTCGGCGGCGGCTCTGGAGTAGCTTCGTTAAGTCTGAGAAAATGCTACGGGTTAAGTTAACCCAAGGTTATTTTCTGGGTTTGAGAACTGCATGCATAACATAAACAGGAAGGTAGTTTGGACGGCACTGTACTGTGGTAACTACGGGAAATACACAATACACGTGTTAAACCAGTATCGGTTGAGGTGTGTTCAGATGGAATGCAAGGTTCATTTTTACTTTTGCCTTTCTTTTTGTACAGATTTTTGCAGTCCATGTTTTTTGCACCACCGCCATTGTACTGACTGTAGAGACTTTAGCTGTAGCTAGTTCTATAGCCATTGTGGAAGCTAATAACTGTGCTTTATTGGACCAAAGTTGAATGAAAGTTGGCTGCCCACCCACACCGTACATGCTTGCTGATCGTTGTATGCTTATTGTGTTTAGAATAGTGGTTGTTGGCTGAAGTCATTGATTATTAATCTATGCGTAGCTTAAATAAACGCTACTGTCTATTG
>CM022492.1:1685428-1698613 GCA_011952105.1 Coreoperca whiteheadi | reverse complement strand
TCCCTCCTTCCTCTTCTTCCCCCTCCTCCGCTGCTGTTTCAGTCTATTTCCCTGTTAACCCCAAACCCCCCCCCCCCCCCCCCCTCCCCGCACTGCAGCTCCCGCATCGTTCCATCACCTTACCTCCTCGTCCTGAAAAGTAATCACCCACCCTTCACCCACTGCGAGTCATACTGAGCTTCACCCACTGCGACACACTTAGTCAGGGCCTTACTAAGTGTGTTAGGATTAAGCTCAAAACGCAAACAACTTATTCGGCGATTTGGGTATGAGAACGGGTGCAATTCTGAACAGGACAGCGTTGCGCATTCCCTGGAAGTGTTCCTTTAACTCTGACGCACCAAGCCTAAACCAGCCCGTGTGAGGAAATGTGAATCTGCGAAGAAGTCCCACGCTTATACGACGGGAACTGGCTTTCGAGAGAGATCCTGTAAGTTCCAAAACACCCGCACGCGTCCCCAACTGACATCGCTGCTGGTGCCCCATTGGGCTCAGTTCAAAGAGGAGTGTGTGTAACCAGCTGAAAGAGCGATACCTTCACACACAGCAGCCACAAATGAATAGGTTCAGTCCGCCCTCCTCCTCAACCGCCCTCTTTCTCCTCCACTTGAAGCCAAGTGGCATTTCCATTTTAAAATTGCTTCCCAGCCCTTTGTGAATGAATCGAATTAGATTGGAAAGCACTGATTGATTCTTTCTGAACACAATGGTTTTCATGGTGTAGACCTGCTGGCCTCCTCTCTCTCCATCGCCTATTAAATCCAGTGAGTGTGCCCATTAGAGTGGTTTCACAGAGGCTGAATGAAAGGGGGAGAGTGTAAATAAGCGTTTGTGTGTGTGTGTGTGTGTGTGTGTGTGTGTGTGTAACAGCCAATCCAATCCACCGACATCATTTTCTGAAGCATTTTACTCTTCCGTCAGTTGGCTGTCTCAGAGCAGATACACTTCTATTCCTACAAATGTGTCAACACTGCGAGAAGTCAGTGTGTCTGCTATTAAATGCGCAGTGTTTTTTTTTTTTTTTTACTGTTGTTTGCTTACTAAAGCATAAAGCACATAGCCTGCCACTCACAATCACACAAATCCCCCAGTTTATACATGTAGTGGACTTTTGAACTATACCTGCTATGATTTATCAAGAACACCAATTTTAATTTGAGCAGATAAAGACTTAGTCTTTTGTAAAAAATGTATATTAGTTTTGGTCAAATTTTTTGGCATTTTATAATTAGTTAGTTTTAGTCTAGCTGTATTCAAATAAAACTAAAGACATGTTATTCCATAAACCACTGGTGGCAGAAACACAATCGGTAGGCCGGCGGTTCCATCCCCCAGTCACGCATCTAGGCATCCTTGAGCGAGATACTGAACCCCATAATGCTCCCGAAATTGCGCCTTCGGTTTGTGAATGTTCTCATATGTAAGTCGCTTTAGATCAAAGCGTCTGCAAACTGCTTATTAGTGCAACAAGTCAAGCAGCTGAATCAATCACTGTTTTACCTGGCGTGCTTTTACCAATCCGGAATTGACACAAACAAACGAGCTCTTTCACCAAGAAGACTGGGGTTCGTGTCCTGTGTAAAACCAAAAGTCAACGTTTTAAGCTACATAATGTTACTTACGTGCTTTATGTAACTTAACTTACGTTAATTACATGACTTATTTGAATCCAAACCATGATCTTTGCCTAATCCTAACCAATATATTTTTTTTTATCTACACCTAACCAAACTGTGACCGTTTCACAACGTTAACTTTTGACTTACAGCACGTCATTTACGTAACATATGCTTGCAGCCCGTCCTCACCTTACAGCTCGTCCTCAACTGCCACTGGGAGGTGGGGCTAATTTAGGAAACGCTCCTGTGCGTCGTAGGAGAGGGTACGAACAAGTGACCTATGTGGTCGCATGGGTCGGAGGACTTGTACAGGGGGCTGATACAGTTCTGTACAGTATAAATGAACATTACACAGGCTAGGAAGCACGCTAACATGTTTCATACCAAAACAAAGGGGAGAAACTCCGCTAAAAGCCTGTACCAAGCATCGACAGCCGGAACGAAACACAATTACACCCTAGGCAATTATATTCATTGTGATCAAAAATGCGAAAATATGTATTCACAATTTTGTGATTCTGTTATTTTCATCACTTCCAGCTACACACACAAACTATATACCGTCTGAAACGATGGCTGCCGTCAAAAGTGTAACAAAGAAAAAGTCATAAAGTCGCTAAGTCATAAAGTGTGTCTTACCTTTGCTGTTTTAAGGTCAAAAGTGATATTCCGATTTAAAAAAAACGCTGCTACTGTATACTCTCGTACCTCCGTGTTCGTTTGAATTGAACCACGGGAGTACTGGTTGTTTACATAAGTACAAACGGAGCGTTGACAGGGGGGTAGTGCTCTCACCACCATATGCTATCTTTGGGCTTACTTCCTTGTGGATGGTCATTGGTGTTTCTAAGCCGAAAGTGGGTGGTATCAATCGATTCTACTGGCTCTGACCGTCACAAAGAGGTGTCATTTATTCCTATCGGCCAATGGGCTGCCAAGATATGCCCTTGCGTATCCGCTCTTATATCGCTGCAGCGCTGGCTTTATGCACTACGCAGCGCGTGCGTAGCTGAATCTGACCCAGATTACAATTTCAAAATGACTCAAAAACAGTTGTATTTGATGGAATGAATTACCATAATGATCTATCAGTGAACTATAATTAGTTTTCCTGCCTGGTACTTAAGACAGGTCAATGGCACATATGGTGCCAAATGGGCCCAAATGGCACATTTGCTGGTTCCGCCTGGAAATATCTGTGATAAAACATGTGTCAAACTGCTTAGGTTCACTTTTTTAGCATCTACTTTGGCACAGTTACTTATCAGATATTATTTTAATAATACCTACAAAGCTTGGGCTTATTTATCTATGATTCAAATGTGTTTTCACTATAAATAAGGTGTGTTCTTTTTAGGCGGAGGTAGAAATTTCAATTTCCTACTGTGTTCCAGAAGCATTTTATCTGACAGAGTATAGATACCTGAATCCCTGACACTTCTATTGTAATCTCCCAGGTCTTAGCTTTCTTTGGGGACTAAGATCATACATATAGCCTTTGTTGTTGTTAAAATATACTCTATTTATTTGGGTATGTAATTTCAGACAAGAGTTAGGAAAAAATGGGCCTAGGAATGAAGAGGGGACTTGTTTATACATAACCACTCTCTTCTTCTCTGTTTTATTCACTCATATCCATTTACTGACATATTCTTTGAATACACACTCAAACACGCGCACACACTCATTTATTGACTCATTTAATCACTGTCACACTGCCTCATTTTTTCCGTCAGCCACTTGCTCACCCGCTCACGCACTCAGTTATTGTCTCAGTCACTCAGACAGACTTACTCATTCATCCACACGCACGCAAGCATTCCCGGATTTCACACGCAAAAACATCACAGCTGACCACACGTGGTCTCTCTTCTGTACATATTTCCAAAGCAAGCATTTAGACATTGAAACGCTGAACATTAATTAGGAAACATACTATAGCAAACGAACCTATATACAGCAAAGAAACATTCTACGAGACAAAACAAAGAACCTGTTGTCAAATATAGCAGCAACAACGTGTGTCAGGGAACTGTCACTCACTGTCCCTCAGTTTACGTCCTCCCCGAGTGGGACTGGGAGTTTTTTCGCCATCTAATAGGCTAAGAAAGCCTCTTGTTAGGAATTAGAATTTTGTAAAATGTGCTTCTCTATGGTGTTTATATTGTTCACATTTGGTGAGGAAGTGTGGCTCTGTTCCAGGTTCGCTGAGGGTGCAGTGACAGCACAGTCGTTGCTCTGCCGGGAGCCACTCAGTCTGAACTCTGTCAAGGTCCTTTTTAGTTGTTGATCAGTCATCACCATGCTCAGATAATCTGCTGGTGGTGTACTGTTTGCATTCCGCCCTGTGCTTTTGTTCGTGTTTGCCAATAAGAGATGTAGTTCCGTTCCTAAGGTGTGTTAATAGAGCGGGTTTGTGGACTCAGGGCTTGGTAATAATGCGAGAGGGGGTCACTTAGTGATAGGTGTGTTCAAACGTTGATTGGCCATTTTTGTACTTTTAGTATGAGTGGGCATTGGCCTAATTCTGCCCTGCATGCATTGTTTGTAGCTTTCCTCTGGACATGTAGGAGAATCGTACAGGACTCTGCATGCAGGGTCTCAATGGGGTCTTCATCCCATTGAGTGGTCTTGCTTTGTAAGTGGACCCCACACCTCACTGCCGTAGAGTGCAATTGGTTCGATAACACATTCAATTTATTTTAACCAAATTCGAATTGGTATGTTTGTTTCTCTTTGTATTTTTTTTATGGCCTAGAAAGCCCGGCGTGCTTTCCCTGTCAGCTCATGAACTGCTTCATTAGAAATGTCCAGCTGAACTTAGTTTTATCCTCAATAGGGTGTAGTCTGCTGCATTCTAGATGTTTTGTACCAACTGAGAACTTTGGTAGAACGTCCTGAGACCTCTCTCTCTCTCTCTCTCTCTCTCTCTCTCTCGCTCTTAAAAACACACACACACACACAATCGTTTTTCCATCACTTTTGGGGACATTACATTGACTTACATTCATTCCCTAAAGACTTACCCTAACCATAACCACTACTTGCCTAAAACTAACCTCAGCCTTACCCTAAACCCTTTTTTTTGTTGCTATTATTTTTTAAATCAAACTTGCGTTGGTGGGAATTTGAAAATGACAATATTAAAATTAAAACTTTAAAAAATGTTTCATATTAGATTAGAGCTAGCTAGTTGCCGTGGAGACCAGCTAGCAGGCGCAGTGAAGGTGAGGAGATGATTTATTTTGTGTTATTGGTTAGTGAAAACGTTGTAGAAGTGATCATTTGAAAATGTAAATACTTGCAGAGATTTATAGAAATACATTTTTGCATATTAATATTTATCTGTTTCCTACCTTGTTAAATCATTGTTGATAACTAATGTGAGAAATCATTAACATGATCAGTGTCTTCACATAGATGAATATCATTAATTATTAATAATAACATATAATTAAATTGAGCAAATTTGTTATTTTTAGAAGCTTGTATCAAACTGGTAGCCCTTCACATTAATTGGTACCCAAGAAGTAGCTCTTAGTTTCAAAAAGGTTGGTGACTCCTGATTTACGTTATGGGGACTTGGATTTTGTCCCCGTAAGGAAGGAAAGTCCTCACAATGTGACTGTCCCCACAAGATTAGTAATACCCACCCATGCGCACTCATTTACTTGGTCAACCTCTCATAAACACACACCTCCCACTCAAATGTGTGTAAGTCAGGTTGTAATTTGCCAGTAGTCCATCACAAATCAACAGAGACAATGTAAGTGAGGTAGGGCGAGGGTGAGCCAGTGAGTTTGTGATCATGCGATTGATTCAGGACACAGTGTGTGAGCTTGCTTGTTTGGTTGTCAAGTCAAGTTAATTTTATTTACTCTATATAGCCCTATATCGCAACAGAGGTCTTGTGTACAGAATAGACCAACATAGTTAAATTACAGAATGGGCATTCAAGATGACAACATTATAGATAGATTGAAAACATACAGTGCCAGTCGAAAGTTTGGACACACTTTCCCATTTACTTGAATGAGAACGTGTGTCCAAACTTTTGACTGGTACTGTATATGAAGAATGTGGATCCTGGAGGACAATGAGCAACTTCAGGTGTTGCCAAACAGATAGAAGCTGAGCCACACGACCTCATCTCCACCGTGAAAACCTAGAAGAGGACAGACTACACAAGAGGCAAAGCTCACGCACACCCTTCACGCAGTTAGGAGAAAAGAACAAACGCAAAAAGGGAGAGAGGAACAAGAACAACATGCACACCACGGAGAGAGAGTAGGCCGAATCACCTGGAGGACGAAGTCCCAGGAGCTCAGAGAAGCCTGGGTGAAAAGAGACGACAAGGAGGAGAAACTAGGGAGGGAGCAGAGAGAGAGGAATATAAGGTTTAAGGAGATCGGACAGGTATGAAGGGCCGTGCCCCATCGACAATTATGTTCGTCATCAGAAGCACCTTAAAGTCTGATCTGACACGGATAGGGAGCAAATGAAGGGACACTAAAATTGGTGTAATATGGTCAAATGTTCTTGTTTTAGTTAAGATTCTAGCTGCAGTATGTTGGACCATTTGAAGAGTTTCAGTGCTAGCACGCAGTAAGCCTGTCAACAAGACGTTACAAAAGTCTGGATGAATTAGGAACTCGGCATCGGCCCAAGGACAGAAAATACCTCATTTTTGCTATACTACATTTAGCAGATGCTTTTATCCAAAGCGACTTACATATGAGAACATTCACAATCCAAAGGCGCAGCTTCGGGATCCAGTATCTTGCTCAAGGATGCTTCGGCGCATGCCTGGGGGATCGAGCTGCTGATCTTCCGATTGGCAGGCAACCGTTCTGCCCCCAAGCCACGGCTGCCCCCATACCTATACTAGGTGAAAAAAGGCAGTCTTGATGATTTATTTAATGTGTTGATCAAAAGAGAGGGTAAGATCAATTGTAACGTCGAGATTCTTGGCTGTCAAACTTTGAGAAATCAAACAGTTATCAGGGGGTTACTGTCACTTGATCAAACTGGTGTCTATGTCAAGCAGGGCCAAAGACAAGCATCTCCATTTTATCAGAATTTCGGAGCAGGAAATTACGTGACATCCAGTTTTTCACAGCAGACAAGCAGGCCTCTTATTTAATCATTTGACCTATGATCATGGGATTCAACACATAAATGATGCACTGCTGATTTCACAGAAGCAGCCGGAAATGAGGAACTAATCTTGCATCTAATCTCATCTATTTTTTTTTTTACAGAAAAAGCGGTAGAAAACCTCCAGTTTTGATTTACTCCATTAGCATTTCACTTTCCTGCGGGCCTGCTAAAGAGCAAGCATTTCTTTGGTAAAAGCAGGGTGCAGACTTCTTCGACCGCCTTGTTTTGGTAGAAAGATTTGCAACTGAATCCAGGAGACTAGAAAGGACTGTGTTTAAACCACTAATACAATGTTCAACCAACTTGGCGAGTGGTAACTACATCGGCACCAACATTACAAGGAAAGGCTAGTGTCACTTCAAATTTAATAAGAAAGTGATCAAGGCTTTACTTGGAGAATCAAGAGCCTTATTGATGTGAATATTGAAATCACCATTAATCTCATCATTCTATGCTTCATCCTGGATGATAAAACTGGAATTCTCTGCAAAATCCACCACCAAGACTTCATTTCATTGTAGTCTCAGCAGCTTTTAGTATTGACTCTGACTTTTGTTGATGAACGAGTGCAAGAAGATGAATGAATGAATCAATGAACTGATGAACAGGCTCAGAGATGGTTTGAAGGGTACTTCTGTGTGTTGTAGTCCCCGTTTTAAATTCCATCGTATCGCGCCACTACTGCCTGCCAATACACATTCCTTTGGTTGAAACAGTTTTGATTTGAGGATATTGTGTTTTGCTTCTGACAAATTGCAAAGTGCCAGGCTCTTTTGTATGTGCTCTCTCCTTCCAAGCTCTTTATCATAGACTGAGACAAAATCATTTTCTTTGCTATCATCCTGCTCACATCTTCTATAGAAATTAGGGTTCGGCCATACCTACCAAATTGGCATACGACGAAGTCCACAGTGAAGCATTGGGATGGGCGATGACATCCACTGACCCGGTCTTTCGTGACTTTTCCTCCCAGTGCTTTATAAGAGTAGCACGGCTTCTTTAAGGAACAGGCCAGTGTGTGGTGAGTGTGTTGGGGAGCGAGGTCAGCAGTGAAGTTGTCTAGTGGCAGTAAATGTACAGTGTACATTACAGTTTGCTCATGAATGCACACTGCAGCTCCTCACTACTTGCTTCCCAGCTGCTTGGTAAAAATGAAGGCGGTTAGCCCCGAGGTTTGCATCAACTTCAGCCATGGAGGAAAACAAAGTCTTCCCTGTGCTTCCCGACCACTGCCTGAAAGCTGCAAAAGGAACGGTTAAAACTATGCTTTAGTTACCTCATTATGCAGACCGTACAATTATAAAAATATTTTAAATACTAGTCATAGTGATAAACTTCTTGAAGCTTTTGTTGCACTTTCAAAGGAAGCCAAAAAAAGGAGGGTGGCTTATAAATCACAATGTTACGATGGTGGAGGGCTCAGTGGTCGATGGCTGTCAGCCATTGGAGATGGACGATGGCATCGTTCATCGGCCGAACCCTAACAGAAAAATTTCACCTTCTCTGCAGTCTCCTCTACAAGACTCTTTTTTTTTTTTTGCATCCATAGTGGCCAGTATGCTATGCTCCTCTTGCAGTGCTTTTAATCACGTTATATGATGTTTTAAACTCCATGGCAGTTCTTCGAACAGACCAGGACTGTGGCACTGTAGTCACGATTTGAATTTGTTCACTCCTGCTTTCAGTGGAATGGAACTCATCTTTTAGCTGGGACATAACTTCCTGGTCATTTGTACAACCAATGCCTCTGGGACAACACTTTTGATTTGTTCTGTAAAGCCTCCTCAGCTCTTTCCACCTTAAAGGAAGCATATTTCTTTTGTCTTATTTTCTTTTTTCTGATGGGAGACTCCTCCAATGCTGTGAGAACCTGATTAGCTTCCTCTATTTCATGATCTCTGCCAGACTGTAGCATATTGGTTTGTTTTTGTCATGTTGTGGGTTATATGGGGTGTGTTTTGGGGGTGTTTATGATGTTTTCCTTGGTCACCTTGTTTCTCCTAGCGCCTTATGTTTTTTCCAATCCTATGTCGTATCTGTCCATGTTTATTGTTTTCAGTCTGGTTACTTCCTGTTTTATTTTGGTAGATGTCTGTTTCCCCGCTGTCTCAGTCACTTTATTTCCTGTCCCTGATTCCCTGAGTGGGTTCACCTGTGTTTGTCCTGCACCTGTGTCTCGTTGCCTTCACCTCCCCTGAGTGTATTTAGTTCATGTGTTTCCTTGTCTCGGTGTGGGATCATTGTCGGTGTTGGAGGTATGTTTGCGTGTTGCCTTCCCAGCCTTTTCCCAGCCTTCCCAGCCTTCCCAGCCTTCCCAGCTTTCCCAGCTTTCCCAAGTGTTTTCCCTCCGTGGTTTCGCTACTTTTTCCCATAGTAGTTTTTTGTTTCCCGTGCATCTTGGTTTTCCTGTTTTCCTGCCTGTTTTTTCGAGTTCGCCTGTCCACCATATGGTAAGCGACAATAAAGACTCCGCTTCTCAGTACTGTCTGCATCTGGGTCCTCCTTACCTCGCCGTCCAAACCGTAACAGTTTTGGAATAGTTGCAGCTGTGGTCTGTTTGCCTGTAAACAAACCCAAGTGACCTTTGCTTTTTAGTCACTTTTCTACATTTGGTGCGCTGTTTCTGATCCTTGATCATTTATGATCTCCTTAGTACTACGTAATTGCGGCCTACCAACAGCACTTGCATGTACAGGGGTGACTGGCTAATTAGCAGCAAGATGTCTCCCTTTTCTACAGACGACTCCTACAGAAAATTCCAGTGCTGGAAACCAAAATCCACTGGCTAGACGTGGAGGTGAATGGACTATGTGGTAACGACACCACTTTTACCATGCACATGGACTGACAGAGAGCATGCTAACACGTGGCTAATTAGCACCAACAAGACTACCAAGAAATGGCAGGGCTGTGTACTGGGTAATAATTCTAAAGGTGCAAGTCCTCCCTGGAGCACCGCGTATAAATCGCGCTGTTCGCATTAAGTTGGACGCTTGAACATTCTGCGTTTCGCGTGTACATTCACTACACAACAGACGCGAATCTTCTTCTTCTTCTTTTCCTTTCGGCTGTTCCCTTTCAGGGGTCGCCACAGCGAATCATGCGCCTCCATCTAACCCTGTCCTCTGCATCCTCTTCACTCACACCAATTAACTTCATGTCCTCTCTCACTACATCCATAAATCTCCTCTTTGGTCTTCCTCTAGACCTCCTGCCTGGCAGCTCCAACCTCAGCATCCTTCTACCAATATATTCACAGTCTCTCCTCTGAACGTGTCCAAACCACCTCAATCTGGCCTCTCTGGCTTTATCTCCGAAACATCTAACATGAGCTGTCCCTCAGACGCGAATCTTATTTTCTATTAAAATCTTTTTAAATGCATTTAATGTCTTTTTATATTGTCCTGTGGATTTTAAGTTCTATATAAAGCACTTTGAATTGCCTTGTTGTGAAAGTGTGCTATACAAATAAACTTGCCTTGCCTTTATAGATCCCAAGAACCAATACCTCTTCACATTTCTTATTTAAATAATGCCTCTTCTTTATCTAAATTAACAAGTCGATATAGTCTTTCGCTTCTGTTTTTGAGTTCTTTGCTTTGAAAACACAAAAGGGAGAACTCTCTTGAACAACATCTCGAGAAGTGATTATCATGCCTCGCCAGCAGCACACTCATGGGTCTTATGGAAGTGGAGGAACCGCCTCATCCTCCCACCTCTCAGCCAATTATTGAGTTCCCCTGTCCCGTTCATTGGAGAACACGCGTTTCAAAAATGCATTCATTCAGGTGTCCTGATCGCTGCATTTCAACGTTAAGGATTCATGTATTTGACTGACCTACTCATCATATACTCAGAAGTCTGCTGTTGCTCAACCAATATCGGACAAAACATGAAAAATTCAGGAGATGTAAAGAAGTTTCTACCCTAAAGCATTTAAAAAATGAAAACTAATCTGAGTTTGTGTTTTTTTTTTTGCAAATTAGGATTTTAAGGACAAAAATGTATATTTATTTTATTTTGGACCAGAAGTTTTGAAATCGTGGATAGCCTTGTTTGTAACCTTTTCGATAATCAGAGAATCATGCTGTTTATTTTATGAAGAAGATATGTCTGTATGTGGGGTGGGGGGTCCAATATGGGTCAACTTTGAGGGCCCCTGTCTAATGAATGGTAGGGGATTTACAGTTTTTAAAATATGATGCAGATGAACACTGCCTGAGCTGAAAAGGAAGTTGTATAATATTAAGGAATGGTTTGCAATTAAAGCGACTAAAGCTAGAAAATTGTGTGTGTGTGTCAGGAGTGCCATGGTAAAGAAACCGAGAGATGGGTGCTTACTGGTATTTAGAAGGCCACAGAGATTAGTTTTGCCTGGAGAGTCTTTCTCTCTCTCCCTTTTTTTTTTTTTTTTTTTTTTTTACACCATAAAAATAAAATCAATTTTCCACATCAGGGAGCTTAAGGGCTGACAAATGTTACAGAGAGGGAGTGACAGAGGAGGAAACCAACCAGAGAGGCTTCACACTGTGTGTGTGTGTGTGTTAAAGGGTAATATATTTGAGCTTAGGAGCATCGACGCATCAGAGACAATCTACCTGCACATTCAGCGTATGTGTATTCACACTTGTGTCCACTCTGCGCATATGTGTAGTTTGTTTTGCATTTGTGCGTCTTGTGATTGAGTAGTACAGTTTGTCTACTGAATATGTGCCACCACTTACTAGCTGATATTTGCCTTACTGCTGCTTGACCTTTGACCTGAGAGGAACGGCTCTTCCCATTTGGACCATCAGAGGGTTCAAAGTATTGAACACTCTAATAGGTCTACAAATGACAGGCATCGCTTTTAAATAGGAAGGTGAAAGTGGTAATGCTGCTGCATGGTTCTTGCACCGGTCTTCACACTCTCATGCATGTGTAAAACAGGACAGTTATGTAATGGCAACTGGTGTGCTGACACAGCATGTACCTCTCCAAATTTAAAACATGGTGATCTGGGGCTGTCGAGATATGTAGTTTGGTACAGGAACCGTGCGGACCTCCTTTGATTTTTGACCCTGTGCTAAGAAAGCTGTAAGACAATAATGTACTGTAGTGAATGTCAGCTAGCAAGCTAACATAGAAAAATACTTAATTCATCCAGACTCCAGGGGCCGATCTGGCTGGTAAATTGGTTGGCTTGCCGTTTGCCGGTTACTTTGTCGCCTGGCGTTTTGGGGCGGCGGGGTAAATGCAGTGTGGCTGGGTTGTAGCTGGCTGGCTAATGTCAGCTTGCTTGCTCACCAACGTTTTCGCTAGCAAAATACTATCTGAGTTGGTATGTTATTTGGCTAGCTTGCCAGATTAGTTCACAAGCTATTGTGATTCATGATGGTAACTTATGTATCAAGACAAACTGTGTTGATTTTACAATAAATGATGTAACGGTAGAAAGCAAAGATGTATAACGATTGCTTTCTTCTAGCCAAGAGCGATGCATGGCAGGGGTGGCCAACGAGCTAATTGTAACCTAAGCTAAGCTGGGGTTAGCCGGCTGGATGTGGCTTGCCTGCACAGTGTGGGTTTAAGCGTTGGTTGCATCATGGTGTTGGCTGATCGGGTGATTTGCAAACGGCAAGCTAGTTAGTATCATGGATCCAATAATATATAGGAACATTACAGATAGCAACGTTATTCTAAATATGATTGTAATGATTGTAGCCAAAGAATGCTGAATGCAGTTCACTTAAGAGACAAAGTGGTCTCATTGGTCCCAAAGGTTTTCTGAAAGTTACATATAAAACCCTTAATTTTAACCAACGCTGTCTAAACAGAGCAATAAACGTAATAACTCCAAGCTCGATTTGGATGATCACTGTCCCTAAGGGTGAGCCTGTACACCACAAAGGAAATCACTCAAAGTTGTATGAGTTGACTGGTACAGTGAAAATCAGGAGTAGTCCATCCATCCATCTTCTACCGCTTATCCGGGGCCAGGTCGCGGGGGCAGCAGTCTAAGCAGAGACACCCAGACTTCCCTCTCCCCAGAAACTTCCTCCAGCGTGTCCTAGGTCTTGCCCGGGGCCTCCTCCCGGTTGGAAATGCCCTGGAACACCTCCCCAGGGAGGCGTCCAGCAGGCATCCGGGACAGATGCCCGAGCCACCTCAGCTGACTCCTCTCGATGTGGAGGAGCAGCGGCTCTACTCTGAGCTCCTCCCAAGAGACCGAGCTCCTCACCCTATCTCTAAGGGAGCGCCCAGCCACCCTAAGGAGGAAACTCATTTCGACCGCCTGTATCCGTCCGGGATCTTGTCCTTTCGGTCATGACCCAAACCTCATGACCACAGGTGAGAGTAGGAACGTAGACTGACTGGTAAATAGAGAGCTTCGCCTTGCAGCTCAGCTACTTCTTTACCACGACAG
>CM022492.1:1668272-1685398 GCA_011952105.1 Coreoperca whiteheadi | reverse complement strand
AGTAGTGTATACTTCAAATGAAACAGCCTTAGAAAATTATAGCGATGTATTGGATCAACTATTTTAGTACTAAATAATTACACATGTTCAATGGGCCACCACCTTGGAAACAGGAAAAACAAATATAACGACTAAACTAATAACTCGATCATTAAATGAATTAGTCTTTTAAGAAGGACTGAATTCTTTTCGATAGAGTGACCAACTAAATTAATTCATTTTTTTCGACACCAACTCTTTGTCACAGGGAATAACGTTGTTTAGCCGTCTGTTTTAAAGCGCTGGCAGAGACAAGACTCCAGGGTGACTCATTGAGAGCAGTGGGGCATGCAGTGGATGAGGTCTCCTAGCTGGCCTGGCAATCTCGGTTCAGGGCTGACGGCAGAGGTCTCGACCAAGGTTTTGCTGGCAAAGTTCTCAGGGAGATGCAGAATTGAAAGTTTTTTCAGTTCTAATCTTTGTTGTGTTAGAACAAAGACCGTGAGCAAGCTTCTTTCACAAAGTTCTTTCAAAGTTGGCGAGTAAAACGTTTCTGGCTTCTCGCGTAATTCTGTTGGCCAGATGGAAACTGGAAGGAAGGAGAAAATGTGCTGTAAAAATCGTAAGGTGTAGTGGTACAAAAAGATAAAGTCAAAAGTAAACAACTCTTCAGTTTAACAATGAGGCACTCAAAGGCTTGTTTAAGAAAAAGGTGAAATTCTGAGTGGACTTTAGGCAAGGAAAATAGATACTTCAAAGACATCGTAAAACACTTAAAAGACATCTCAGAAATACTAGGATAAAAGGGAAACACTGTTTAACCAGCACTTATTTTAGCAGATCATTCAACCAGCTGTGTGTGTGTGTGTGTGTGTGTGTGTGTGTGTTTGTTTGTTTAGTCTCTCCTCCTTCAGTTAAACTAATCCAGAGAGTCAATTTATTGTATTTTGCTGTTAGTGTGACAAGACATATATTTCCTCAACAGTTTCTTGTCTTGTCTGGCATATCTCCCAATTGCTACCTTAGTAGTGACGTTTTATTCAAACTCCCCCCATTGGAATTCCACAGGATGATAAATGATATTGCAGTATATTTGTGAATGTTTGGGAGACATACATATATTATTTAACTTTTCTGTGCATGCTAAACTTACTTTAAGTGTTGTGTTTATGTATTTTAAACACACCTGATTTTTCAATAACCATAGAAGAAATCACCTAGTCAGTGGGACAAAGATGCATACTGCTAATCAAGTTTAGCATGTACAGAAACCTAGTATTATTTAATGTTTTGGCCTGAATCATGTCCGATATATATAATACACAGTGCCCCAAAATGTAGTTTAAAAAGATTTCTCATGTAATTAAAAAACCAACAGCAAATTGATGACTGTTTATTGCTTTCTCAATGTGATGGATTGCATTTTGAAGGTGATGGATGAGTGGGAAAAGACTTAATTAAATTGGTCACTCGTTTTGAAAGATCATCAAAGCAGCTGGCACACATTCCCCTCTTCATTCATACTGCTCTTGTCATCTCTTCATCTCCGCTCCTCATTTTGGAGCAACACAGCACAGCACGTTAATTTGCAGCTGTTAGGCTGTTTAGCCTTTTCAAAAAACGAACTGACATTCTGTCTTTTTGACTGTTGTCATGTTTATATGAGGGTACACAAAAAACTAGGACTGCAAGTAACACTTATTTTAATGACTGATTAACCTGTCAATTCTTTTTCAATAAAGCAATCAAGTAATAAACAGTTAGTCTCCAAAAATTGTATGTGACGTCTGCTTGATATGTCAGTCCAAAATCCAAAGATTTTACAAAAAATGTTTTGTCATTGACGAAGACATAGAACAGAGAAGAGCCAAAGAGCAAATCCTTACATTTGAGAATCTGAAAACAGCAATTGTTCCATATTTTTGTTTGTTAAATGAAAATTAAGTGATTATTAACGTTGATGGCGACTAATCATTTCAGCAATACAATTGATCTCAGTGGAGGTGATTACCAGATTATATTCCATATATTCTGTTCATTAGAAGTAGTAGTAGCCAACACTCCCATATCTTAACCGCACATTGTGCTGACCTGTGCTTCAGGTCAGGTGTCAGGTGATTGGTTGATCCAACTCCTCTCAGGTGGTGGTTTGTTTCTTAAAACATGTAGAATCTTTGCAAAAAAATCAATTATGCAAATGTCTCCGAACAATCCCGTGCATGCTGGCTTCTCTGTAGCCCAGAGAAACATGTTCTAACCTAGAGGCAAACTGTGGCACAAGTGGTGTAGTCCGCAGTAGGTCTTAAGATAACTAGACATCTGTGGTTCTCTTACTTTGCCCAGTGAGTTTTGATCACCCAATTAGATTTTTTCTCCATTTGCCGCACACGTCTTCCACCGTAAAATGTACATTTAATTAACTCACAATCTTAGAGCAGCTTTTTGTTCATGTTAATGACTGTTTACCTTATGATGACGAACTGGGTGTCCTACAAGTACAAGGTAATTTATCATTTTACAACACAAGGTTGTACAACGAAATTACTTTGTAGTCCCTTCATACTACACTCAGAACACAACAGATAATTAGATTTAAATTAGAATAGGGTAATATATAAAATAAATAAAACAATATACAGTTATTTCTATACATACACCTATTGCACTCAGGGAATAATTCTGGAGTGTATTTTTTGAGTTTGCGTCTGGTGAAATGTAAACAGCAGATAGAGATAGTGATGATAATATGGTTTTCATCTTCGCATAAAAAGCTCGACATTTTGGACACAGCGTCCATCCACTTGGCCTGCTTTTAAGCACCAAGCATCATCAACGTAAACAAGGAGTCCTCCTCCTTTCAACTTTCCGGAGTCTTGCCCTCTGTCAGCTCAAGGCCAGTGATAAGTGTACCAAAAACTCATTGACTCACAGCACACAACTAGATTCACTGGAGAGAGTTGAGAATTTGATGCGCCGAGTTTTATTCTTTTACAATAGGTCAAACCCTGGAGTTGCCTTGCATGTGATCTTACATAGTACACAAATCCCTCCTTTCTGGCAGTCTCCGTGCCCATATAATTTTTTTTCAGATCCATCAGTTGCGGTAAATGCCTATAACACCTGTGTGTGTTGATGGTTCTGTGATGGGCGTGTGCTGTGTCACTAGTGTCAGGTATGTGTCTGGGTGGGTGCGTGTGTGTGTGTGTGTGTTAGGCTGTATGGAGGCTTAATAATGCGAACACATATAAAAATGAATTTAAACTACGTCAATGGACTTTTTGGGGGGTAGCTTCTACTGTATATGTGTGTGTGTGAGAGAGAGAGATTTATTTATATATTACTTAATGCTTTGGCAATATTGTCTTTGTTTCACTCGTGCCAATAAAGCATACTGAATTGAACTGAGTGAACGTAAAGCCTGTGGAAAGGACACATCACAAGAGGCGGACGGAGGATGATGAATTGGACGGAAGGCGGCGTGGATGTTGAGAATTTAGTTAAGTAATAAGTGAAAAGCGTGCTGAATAATTGATTGTCCCCCTACCCCCCATCTTCCCTGCACTCACTCCCTCATTTGCACTCATACATGCTGATGAAGTGCTACATCTCTGCTTAGCAGTGGAGGGAAGCCCACTGCCACTCCGCGCGCACACACACACACACACACACACACACACACACACACACCTACTGTACATCCCGATGACAGGGCCCAGCGAGGCACATTAAGATTTATAGAGAAGAAGAAGTGGAAAGGAGCAATACCACGCATGTCTTTCTCTGTCTGGAAATACGAACTCATCTGTCATTTTGCTGTGGTTTTGATCACTTTAATATTTGTAATTTTCCTGAGATGATGACCCATATATTACGCGTACATTTTGGTATTTATTTTGTTTTAATCATCTTTTATATCCATCTCAATGATCAGCACTTCCTTCTCCAACCCCTCACTCACGCTGTGCGTGTATGTAAATGTTGGCTTCGGTGCGTTGCTGTTCTTGTCATGTATTATGGCCTGTTTAGTTAGCAGTGAGAGAAATACCTGCTGATGTAATATCATTTTAATAGCATGGGTCTCAGATTTCATCCTACTGTACTTACTGTATTAATTTCCTGACTTTTTCATATTTTGCCACCAACATATTCTTCCTCCCTCCGCCTCAAGGGAAATAAGTTATGCTTCAACTTATTTTAAAGATACTTCTGTATAATAAATAGTGTTATAGCATAACATAAGTCATTTTGCCTTATAAACTCAACCTCAAATGATGACTCAACAGTATTTGGAACCAAAAAAAAGAAGAAGGGGGGGGGTTTGGAATTTGTCCTGGTATTTAAATCTGAATGAGATGCAATAATCATCATTGGAATAAATTCCAGAACTGTCAAAACAAATACTGCATCATTTTGCAAGATTTACAATTATGGGGGGGGGGGGGGGGCAGAAGAAGAGAGCGAGAGTGTGTGTGTGTGTGTGTGTGTGTGACGGGGAGAGAGAGAGAGAGAGAGAGAGAGAGAGTGCTGTCACTATATTTACTGCATTTCCTCTCCCCCGTTTCTCTCTCATTCAGCATTTCTCCTACGAGACAAGTGGTCAAATTAGTGCTAATCAGCTGGTGTGTGTGTGTGTTTTTTAGCAGACATAAACCCTCTCACACAAACTCTAGAGGAATACAAACACATCCTCTCCCACTCTCACTCTAATGTCTTCTCATAAAGACAAAAAATATTTCTCCGTCTCCCATTTTATCGGTCTTGCTTCTCTTTTCTCCGTGCAGTAGGTCTTAATGTGCTTTTAATAAAACTGCCTTTCATTTGCTCCAGGTGCCACACGGGCTGCACACTCTCTCGTTTTTATTTAATCTCTTATTCATGGCGGTCATGTTCGCTACGTCTCCTCAGCCTGTCCTCACAGTCCCTGTCAGTGTGCAGTGGAGGACATATACTGTAGATATATGATAAAAATGGAATGGGGAATGAAAGGGCGAAAGGACATCCGTGCAAATTCAGCAGCACCTTCCCGCCCTGTTCTCTTCAAATTTAAGAGCCCTAACTTGTTGCATAGAATATGAATCTACATTACTTTGCAGCATTCAACTCCACCAAGTCAGTGCCTCATAAAGTGACTGACACTGAGAATTTGTGAGGAATATGGGCACAATGCTGTTCCCATGCAGAAGACCTAAGCAAAGTCAGCACAATGACCACATTTATGGGGAATACACCTGGTTAAAAATGATATCAATCTCGTCACTTTTTAAACCACTGTGCTTGAAAAGTTATTTTTATTATTCTAATGTCACTCTCAACAGCGAAAGCAAATAGACATTCTTCCCAAAATACTGAACTATAGCATTAATGTTTGGGAAATAGGAGTAAGAGTCTATATGTGCATGCTGGGGTGGAGGTGTTGAGAATTAAATGTTGTATGGTAGAAGCAGTGATGATACTGTGATTCTTGTGGTGAGCAGCTTAGCAGAGCAGAAGAGTGAACAAAGCATTGACAGCTTACGCTGACCACCGTATTGCAAAGGGTGCAAAAAATAGTACGTCATGTGTGAACGTACCGCTTGTGTTGCCGACCTGAACTAGCTCACAGGCTTCACTCTGTTTACTGTGTGTTTGGATGTGTTCATTTTCATTTTTAAATAGGGCTGTTATTAAAATATTTAAAACTGATCCGCTCACCAAATAGCACCAAAATGTTCATATCTTGTTGTGCAGACCAATTAGTGTTGAACAAGAGCACTAATTCCAAAGCACCACTAATCTCTGTGACAAACATTTCCAATAACTGCTTTACCACAAATGCCTCCCACCTGTTCGCCAGTGGAAAGCTTTCAATGTGAAGCAGTAGCAGCGGGAAATGTTTGCATTAGCAGTAACATAACACAGCTCTGCTACAGCTGTACGAAAGCGATCAGTTAAAAGTAATGAGGCTGATATCTGACAGTTCATACATAAACATAGCTAAGCTCCAAACCACAGATCTTCCATTATGGGCGGCTGTGGCTTTGTGGCAGAGCGGGTCGTCCACCAATCGGAAGGTCGCCGGTTTGATCCCGGCTTCCCTCAGTACACGTGTCGAAGTTTCCTTGAGCAAGATTCTGAACCCCAAATTACTCCCAAAGCTGTGCCTTCGGTGTGTGTGAATGATTTTTTTTACATTGTACTGATGGGCAGTTATGTCCTGCCAGCAGTGTATAAATGTGTGTGTATGGGGTGAATGTGATATGTAGTGTGAAAGCGCTTTGAGTAGTCAAAAGACTATAAAGGCGCTATACAAGTACAGACCTTTTTTTTTAAAACCATTACAAGTTACAGACCTGAGCACTCTGGACTGTCTCTCTAGTCCTTAGCACAGCCACACGTGTTGAGCAGTTTTGGGCAAGACACTGCTTGTCACAAATTGGCAAATAGGGCAACAGGAAAAGGACCCAAATGCAGACAACGGAGGACGTTGACTTGAATGTTTATTAAATGTCTTACTGGCAGGTAGACAGGTGGCACACAGGTACATGCAGGCAGGCAGATAATCAGGTTGGATTGCAGGCAGGCAGTTCATCTTCTTTTGCTTTTGGGGCAATTGTCAGTTCTTTAATCATAAGAATTTGGGACCTGGTTCAACATGGCTTCCAGGTCCTCTGATCGGTTTGACCAGACGACATTTCCTCCCACCATTACCATGACAATCGCTATGTCTTTCTGGTTACTTTTTGCAGGCTTGGGCCATGACCTCTTCCTGGGCTATGATCTCTCCAGACCAATTACTCATAATGGCTATGTCAAAAGAGTGGATAGTATGTTCTTGTCTGTGGTTGTGAAGTTGGAGTAAGTTGCTTTCAGGGACCCACTCAGGCATCGGGTACAGATCTGGAAAGTCAATGATTGGGTGGATAAATGTTACTAGCACATACTCCTTCTTTTTCTGCTAGCACCCAATCTAAAGCTGTTCTGTCTGTTCTGCCAAGTTGCTGATAGCTGTTCTCTTAATGCACTTAAAGAACCATCTGCGCAGTTGATTATAATAATCATAATTAATCCACTCAGTGTTTTTGTTAGTAGTTATCCATGGTAGCATAGATGCAAATCCTGAGGCTATGTCATCGGTTGAGCAATGGTGATCTGAGGATCTGGCTCATTAACAGTTCTACGAAGTGCTTTTATTGGATTTTATAAGGCCTCAAAAGGTAGGGTTATCATTATTAGTAGGCTACTGCTTGTACTCTTGCACATCTATCTGACCAACCTGTAGAGAGAGTGGACCATAGGTTAGTTTGATCACATAGGCAAAATTGATCTTCAATTGCTTGAGTGTGGTGTTGATATGGGCATGGTGGAGGTGATATCATCACTTTGTACTTTTTTTCATCTGAATTTATTGTTTTTGAATGTTTTCACCCTGTTTTGATACAATTTTCAGTCATATTCCAAATTTCATTACACTTATCTCTTCTGACTGGTATTGGTCCTAATTTCTCATACAATTCAAATTCTCCTACCAGGTGAAGGGGTAGTCCATCTGGAAGGGTTTTTATTTAAATAATGGAGGCAAACGGACATCAGATTTGTGAAACCCTTCTCCTATGACTGTCTGGTCTAGAGTAATTGTTAAGAAACAGATATTCTTTGGATCCCAAAAACATGAGACATTCAGTATCGGTCCATGGTCTTGATTCGTTGTGTTTGTCACTACATTCAGGCAAGCTAGGATGTGGTGTAGAAAATCTAGTAGTTGAAGGGGGTGGCATAATTTTACATGCATATTAATATTTTTTTATTCATTAAATATTTCCACAACTGAACTTGATGTTTGTAACATAAAGTTTATCTGGTCGTGCTTTTGAACAGACATAGCAATTGCTCATTTTGTTGTATTTACCTTTTTACTGAACCCAGTGATACCAATGATTAGTCAACGCTTTCTCCTACATTGCATCCTGTTGTTTTTTGTTGATCCTGTGGTGCCATTGTTATTTCCCATTTTGAACATAACTTTAGTATTTGAAAGTTACATTGAGTCCCCACTTATCCGTCCCCACTTATCTACTGTCCCATATTTAGGCCAAGTAATTCCACCCAACCGTCTTCCATTATCTAGCATTATTAGCAGAATCAACTCATCAGTAAGGATTTTATTTGAGTTGAGTCATTGTTGTCCAAGACCAAGTACCAGTTTGGGTCTGTTTTGCTCCAATGCTACTGTTAAGATAGTTAGTTCCTGCAGGGGAAGTTTTGGCAAGGTGAGAATGGCTGTTGGTTTTTCCCTCTATTTGCTCTGATCATTGGTTTAGCTCATTGTTGTTTCAAGATTACTTACTGATCGTAGTACTTTTTAAGCATTTAGATATATACTCCTCTGATTATTTGTAATTAATTTTCACTATTTTGAGCTTGACAAATGTCCCAACATGACACTGATTTAGCATAACTGAGTTTGGAGGTAATTGACAGTTGCGAGAGGACCTGAAGTTGATTGGTGTGAGTGAAGAGGATGCAGAGGACAGGGTTAGATGGAAGCACATGATTCGCTGTGGCGACCCCTGAAAGGGAGCAGCCGAAAGGAAAAGAAGAAGAAGAAGAACTTTAGCTTTGTTTAGTATTATTTTCCACACTGAGTTTTCTAGTTGTACTGTTAACTGTGTGGTTTTTAACCAGTAGATAAAGAATTTGCATAGATTGTATAAGATTTGTTTAGGAATGATTCAGGCTAGCATGTGGACTACCTTGTAGGGTCCCTACCTTCTGGGCACATTCCATTGACGTCGAAAGACTCTTACCTTACCTGATTTCCCAACCTGTTCTCATTCCACGGTGTCATATAGCGACGTTGCCAGGGCGTCACATAGCGACGTTTTGTCACGCCCTCAGCTTGTATACAGACGCGCATGGTAGGAGTTTGTACCAGGCGCCTTCAGAAACATCGTTAGGGAGTGGGAAGTCACGTAAGTCATGTGACTTCTAATTGACATGTTAGAATGGTAAGGGCGGCTGTGGCTTGGTGGCAGAGCGGTCATCCACCAATCGGAAGGTCGGCGGTTCGATCCCAGATTCTAAGTATCCTTGAGCAAGATACTAAACCCCAAATTGCTCCCGAAGCCGCGCCTTCCATATGTGAGTGTGTAAGTCCCTTTGGATAAAAGCGTCTGCTAAATGTAAATGTTTAGGCATCAATAGTACTTGGAAAGGTAGTAGGAAGTTACGTGACTTAAAACTATAATAACTCAACGTTCACCTTTGGTTTCACATGGGACACGAACCCCGGTCCCCTGGGTGAAAGTCTTGTTTGTTTGTGCCACCCATCCACCCTTACGCTGATTATTCGCTCACCAAACTGTATATCACGTCACCTGACTTCCTTTGTGGCAGTCCTGTGCCCTGAAGGCGTGCTAGTTCCTGATCTATAGGCCATGAGCACTAAAGGCAATGCATCCACCCAGTTTAATTTGGTCTGAGCACATATTTCGGTTGCCTTTAACGTTCCATTCACTCTCTCAACACTGTTTCCAGTTTTGTCATGTGGTGTTCTAGTGAGTATTTCTGGCAGCAGGGCAGTGTATGTGAAATTGAGTCAAAATAATCTACAGTGTGTGATCATGGTAATGATGGAAAGTGTCAAGCCATGTAAACAGTGTGGCTCACTGATGTGTTTTTAATAGGTCTTGGACATCAATGGAGCTCTGTGGCACAGAGGAATAAGATATATCAGGCTTTGGGTACACACAATACTTGTTACACACATTTCATTGTTGGTTTGGGTCTGCACATGGGATTGACAACAAGAAAATATAAAAATACAGAGTATCACTATACTTATCCTTTAAAGTGTTGTATGTCATTAAGACACAGGCATCTATTATATAAATGTTTGTTAGAGGTATGTCTTTATTCAGACGTGACAGGATCATTATGAAAAGAGCCAAAATGCTCACATGTTACGGAGCAGTGCCGCAGCTGGAGAACAGCGGTGAGTTGGACAGTAATGAGATGCAGGAAGAAGAGTATTCTCAGACCTCTCGCTGGCTGCATGCGGTGTTAGTTGCGTTTTGCTGTTAGTTCCTGATCTATAGGCCATAAGCACTAAAGGCAATGCATCCCGCCAGTTTAATTTGGTCTATGCACATTTCTTGGTTAGTTTTGCCTTTGATGTTCCATTCACTCTCTTAACACCGTTTTCAGCTTTGTATCCACATTTTATATCCACGTTTGTCCAGTAGATAAAGACTCCAACTCTTATTTCTTTCATTTCCCTGTCCATCCCCCGGTTCACACTAGCTTGTGTGTGTATGCGATGGAGCAAATATGAAGCACTTCCTTCTCAGAGCCTTGCCAACCGCCAGCTCCCGTTATTGTTGTTATCAATCATCCTCTAAAGATCGCTGTGGTAACAGTGGCCCGGGTCACTACATCCCCCCCATACCAATGCGTTAGTGAGTGTGTGTGTGTGTGGGTGGGGGGGGGGGGGGGGGACGACAGGGAAAAATGGCGTGGAAAAGGTTTAACACAGCATATTTTCCTCTTTTATGACTCCCCCTGACCTTTAGGGATATTAACATCTGACATGATGAATTGTGCGCTGGTGATAGAAGAAAAAGAGGAGAGAGGGATGGATGAAAAAAGGGAGGAGGGGGGTCTCATTTGTCATTACAAAGCTGTGATTTGAGGAGATAGACACTTCCCTGTGTCCTAATCCCACACACACACACACACACACACACAGTACCAGTCAAAAGTCACATACTTTCCCATTTACTTGAATGAGAAAGTGTGTCCAAACTTTTGCCTGGTACTATTTATATGTATGTTTATTGATACAGTATGTATGTACATACAGTATATACAGAGAGAGGGTTGCGTGATATTATTGTGAATGAAAATGAAAAACAGCCTCGAGCCTCATCCTCCCCAAGTCAGCACTCCTGAGCCTGGAGTCCTATTAGCCCCGCAGTGATGGACAGCTACCCCCCTCACCCTCCAACGCACACTCACAAAGGCTACACACACTGCAATATGCACACTCAATTAAAGTGTGACCTTCTACCCTCTCTGGGCACTGCCAGAGACCGTGTATGTGTGAGCATGTTTCTGTCTGTGTGTGTTTCTCTGTGTGTCAGCAGGCATAGCTGGGTGGCGATACGTGTACGTCCACCGAAACCAGTCGCTCTTAAGAAAACATTACTCAATATAGGAGGAAATAGTGAATTGAGTGGGTACTATTTTCGGTGCAGGATTAATCTGCATGTGGCGCTCTGGTGAGCGTTTCTGGCAGCAGGGCGGCGGATGGGAGATTGAGTCAAAATAATCTACAGTGTGGGATCATGGTAATGATGGAAAGTGTCGAGCAATGTCAACAGTGTGGCTCACTGATGTGTTTTTAATAGTTTTTGGACATCAATGGCGCTCTGTGGCACAGAGGAATGAGATATATCAGGCTTTGGATGCACACAATACTTTTTACACACATTTCATTGTTGGTTTGGGTCTGCACATGCGGTCAGTTGGAAAGTAATGAGGTGCGGGAAGAAGAGCATTCTCAGACCTCTCACTGGCTGCAGCCCCGATGGAAACTTATTTTGAGTTCATTAATAACCATCACGAACACGAGAGATGCTCGTCCCCGCTTCTCGTAGTCAGTCATCTACTTTTATCAGCAATTTTATAACTGATTCCACGATTCTTCTGCCTGTTTTGTAACGTCCAGTAGTGCCCAATGAATAAAATGGCACGGCATTAAGTCGGGGGCTCTCACTGATTTCCTGTTTGTTCACATGCTATATGTTATGCGTCTCGCTGGATATTCATAATTTCCTCCATGCAGCTGGCAGAGAATGTATTTGGTGAGATATGATGGAACGCATCGGAAAAAAACAGTTAGAATATAATATCACAAACTTAAAATTGGCTCATTCACTGTGTTCAATACATTTTTTTTTTGTGCATAAGAGATAATAATTAAAAGATACATTTATTACAGTGGTCTCAAGAGGGCAGAACAAGGCGCGTATTTAATCGCTCTCTGTGTATTTTACCTTTTGCTGCTCTGGTCTTTAAGTTAATGTGATGACATTCAGTTTAGACTTGCGCTGTGTTGGAGGTGTTACAGAAATGTTACAGGGCTGTGCTAATAGGATTATTCAGACAAGCGACGTACATGTAAAATTGCCATCACATTCCCGTTATGAGGTGTATTATCTGCTGCCTTTCTATTTTTCCCTTCTTTCTCAGGAACCTGGAAGGTAACGTGCGCAGAGCAGTTTAAGGATGCAGCCTAAAGTGGCATGACAGCATACCTCGGGGAAAACGTCCACCTTCCGTAGCACGGGTTAATCGGGACGTTACACCCAATGTCACAAAGTTATAAGCCAGTTACCTCGCTTCGTAGTGCAGGCCTCCGGTGTTGTTTACCCCTCAGTGATAACAGTCTCTAGAATTTACAAAGGCCAGAGAGGCTGGAGGAGAGATTTAGAGTAGCGCTTAGAGACTATTCTCCACAATATGAGATACACAGATAAGGCCGGCTGGACTGGGGAAGAGCTGCATACACTAGCTTTACACTATCAGTTTAAAAAAAAAAAAAAGGTTTCACTGCATTAAAAGGCCAGCCCGACTCTGCTAGCACTGCTGCCACATGCTGTTACTGTTCATGTCCAGTACCACTTTACTGTCAGAAAATGTAAAACCTTGCCAGCACTAAGTGTTTTCTACCTCTGCATTCCGGGCTACCCGCTTTGCTAAATCTCTGCACTAAAATCCACAGTCGGTTGTAATGCAGAACAGTGCTTTCGTAAAGCAAGAATATGCCGCCAGGGCACTATGGGAGTGGTAAGTGGTAAAGTTACATCAATTAAAGATAAAGCATTGCTTGTATGTACACCGCATTTTTTCAGGGTGGTGTTTGTCCAGTTCTGAATGTGCGGCTGGGGTTTGGGGCCTCTCTGACTGGCTACCGACAGGTCTTAGGTGCTCAGAGTTGAAGAAATGGAGTGGCAGACCAGTGAGGTTCATTGGAAGCTTTGAATTGTCAGGCTATGGAATATGTTAAATGACATGAATGATGATAGCCAAGCCAAAAGAACATTAAACATAATGGACATGTATAATATGTGTTGGTGATGTGGGTTTGAAGAACAACGCGTTACGAGAAAAATAATGCATCTACGTAAATGTGACTGGGCAACTGAGATCCGGAGTAAACCAAAGTTATTTTACTGAACTATAAATTCTTATAAATGTATCAAAGAAAAGCTATATTTGTGCTTAAATAGCAACTGTTACGCTGCCTCTTCAGATTCCTCTTCTGCTTCGGAAGAAGGAAGTAGAATTGCACCAGTGTGTGATCTGATTTTCATTCAATTCATTCATTTATTCATAAAGCCTAAAGGAAAGCTTATGGTGTTTCCAAAATGGAAATTTCTTTCTGGCAAAGCGCATACACTGTATATGGTGGAATGTGCCTTTTATTTTTGAATTTTGCAATAATCTGTTTCTTTTACTATAGCATGTTGTATACTAATGTGCATACCATTCGTTGTCTTTTTTTCCCTTACATTGTAAACTTTGCACAAGCTGCCTTGTTAATACTTTGCCTAATAATGGTCACGGCAAGAGAAACACATTTGAATTTGAGAGTGAGAGTGAGAGAGAGAGCGTGCGGTATGTCTAAACTCATCGGAGACGGCCACATTCTTCTTCTCCGTGTACATGAATAGTACATGGCCACTTAAGCGTGTGACCCTGAAATTGTCCTCTTTTTGGGCAGGTAAACATGATGTACCCGACGTCGGCCAGCTCAAGCATTTGCATTATTCAAAACGCATTATGCAAGATATTCAGCAGGTGGGAGCTGCCCCCCCCCTGCCCCACAGCCCCACCCTATGCACAGAGGAATCCCTGAATAGACAAGAATCTTAGGACATCAGGGTCTGCATGTGTGCCTGGTGTGTTTTCCTGTCTGTCTGTGTGTGTGTGTGTGTGTGTGTGTGTGCGTGTGATGGAATATCCCTGGGTGGAATGCAAAAGGGCACTCCAGGGCACTTTGAGCCACTCTGTACCCATTAGTCAGGGCAGGCAGACGGGAACATGGCAGCAGCGGAGCACAAGAACAAGGGGATGGCAGAGGGGGAGGAGACAGATGGGAAGAGGGATGGAGGGAGGCCAAAAATAGGTCCCTGGGTGCGAAGGTGCCGATGAAATACTTTTGAGGATTTTTAAAGGGTAACAGAAAGCATACACACGATGATGGAAAAGTTCAAGTGGGCAAACATCAGTGAGAGGTTTGTTTTTTGGTTCCATACGGAACGTGTCTCGGTGCGCACACTTGACCTAAGTCCCTCAGTGCAACAGAAACTCTCCATCAAAGATAGTATTTGCAGTATCACATTTGCTACACTGCTACAGACCAGCAGTTCTCCAAATGGGGGACCTAGAATTCTGATCTGAGCTTGAGGGCCTTCCAGGACACCCCCCTGAGGGGATTCAAGGTTTCCCTGATGGGGTTTCAGGGGGGGATATTAATAAATTGATATGTTTATAATTGCAGTCTGGTCAGCGATAATAGGTCGGACCTGCACCGTTTGGTCATGTATCATGACCGGGGCGGCTGTGGCTTGGTGGCAGAGCGGTCGTCCACCAATCGGAAGGTTGGCGGTTCGATCCCAGCCACGTGTCGAAGTATCCTTGAGCAAGATACTGAACCCCAAAATGCTCCCGAAGCTGCGCCTTCGGTCTGTGAGTGTGTAAGTCGCTTTGGATAAAAGCGTCTGCTAAGTGACTAAATGTAAATGTATCATGCTGTTGCTTTCTCGGGCCAAACAAGGGCTTGGGTTGAGCCATATGCAGCTGCTGGACAGAGCCATGATCTGTTTGGCATTCGTCCGCGGGACAAAGAGTGCCAAGTGACACGGTTGCATCCAAACTTGGTATTGTTGCCATTGTGCGAGGGCTCCGGAGAATCTTTTGAAGTTGTGGCTGGATTCGGACTACCAGCAGGCCAGCAGGGGAAGCATTCCGATAGAAATGTCAAGCAACCATTTCCACCATAATACACAGTATATTATATCTGTGCATAGTATTGTGAAAGAGTTTTATGGTTAACAAAATGTTAAAGAGAGTGCTTTTCTGTAGGGCGCTAACCCCAAAAGCTCCAGTTCAGAGAGAATAGGAGAGCCTGGTGATCAAGTAAAATACGTCTTTAGTAAAATATGGCATGGTGAGGCCAGAAAATATGTTCATGAAATCCTATATGACGTTTTTTAATTGTTCTGTATTCTAGGACATATTTGTACATACAAAACTAGATATAGCCTACTCCAGTCTAATTCCCGCATGCTGAGCATCAGGAGACACATCAGACAGATACATACAGTGTGAGGGGGGTAAAGGCTGAGTGTGAGAGAGTTACTACAAAAGGGAGTGGGATAAGGAGAAACGTGCTGTGGATAATGGCATTCTTTTACAATTCGAAATTGTTTGTATGTCTATAAAGTCTCTTCGTGACAAATGCTTTGTTAAAGAGCTACAGAAACGAAATGGAATTAGATTGAAAAGAAGGATAGAATTTTGCCGGAGAATGTCTTTATATTATTGTCTCTGGAAATGTCATAACCAGAAATGGTTATTATGGAAATCCAGACGTTCCGGGGTATTCATTGATGGAGATATGAGATATGAGTGCAATCAAAACATAGTTTTGGATGACACAGTGAATTAGAATACATTTCCAATGGCTCGAGTTTGCAACATCTTATTGGAAACTTTTACTTTACATGATGTATACAATATAAACCCGTAATCGTCTGAGTTCAAAGAGTTTATGTTTGAAGTTTGAATATTGTGGTTTTCACTTTTTGGGGATTTTGAATGCTTTACATAGCTTCTGCTGTCTATAACAAGAAATGAAATAGGGTTAGGGTTAGGGGGTTAGGGTTAGGCCATTGTGCCGTGTTGAAATGGGGTGATGACCGTACAGGTACACGTCTTTTGCAATCGTTTTGATCGACGGCAGTGTTGAGCTCAAAACGCAAAATCAAACTGCTGCTTAAACTATTTACAAGAAACTGTATCTGAAATAGTGTGTTAACGATGTGTGCACCAACGTCCGAAACCAAGGTTCATGTTTTGATACATTTTACACATTCGGTTCGTTTTGATTTCGTTTCACTCTGGAATTATGCGAGCGCACTAAAAAACTTTACACGACGTACTCACGTCCAGTCGTCATCAGTGATGTGGGGCTGCATCTTAACCTGATTGGTTTGTTAGCGGGCGTGCGACTGACGTCAGCGTGTTGTCAGTTCAGCGGGTAACTTTGCTATGGCATTACTATCTGCAGCAGCAACTATATCTGAGGCCAGTTCAAACTCGCCAAACGAACGTCCTCATTGTGCGACTATTTTATCTGCGGCGACAGGAGGGGAGGAGAAGACTGCAAGCAATCCTGAATTTTTGTGCGTTTTTTGCAGTTGACTTCTGATTACGTCCTCAGACCCTATTTCAATTAAAAACCTCGCCTCGGCTCCTTTTTCCTGCGATCTCCTGTGACCGGTCTGGTAGTTCTGTCTTCTTCTGTGGTTTGGGGTTCGCGGGAACCACCGGAACTTCCTGTAAATGGTCTGAAAGCCCGAACCATACAGACGATGCTTTCACCCTAGCAACGAACCGAAACATTGTAAAGTTTGATCCGGACCGAGACTACCTCTTTTCGTCGGATCGAATTTCGTCTATTTGGTGCACACCTGTAATTTCGTTTGGGACCAAACTGAAATGTCCGAAAGTCTGGACCAAACAACAGTTTTTTTTTGTTTTTTTTTATTTCATTCATGTGAAATTTTGAATCTCAAAATCAATACGAAAGTTGATTTGTGGTTAGTTAAATGACCATATTTTACACCATTCGGGTACATGCTATGGGTGACCTCAAAAGGTCTGTGCACGTCCCTGTAAAAACACTATGTGTGTGACAGGGCAGCTTTAGGCAGCAGTTTATGGAATGGTTCCGAGACTTTAAGGCATCTCACTTGTCCAGTAGATGAAGGGGTAAAGTCTCAGTCTGTGGTTGGGTGTGTTTGATGGGGGGGGGGGGGGGGGGGGGTTGAGGGACTATGTGCAGTTGAAGCAGGGAGGGGTTGGGGGGGGGTTTGAACACA